>JAPTYQ010000015.1:25095430-25121729 GCA_029814465.1 Ostorhinchus cyanosoma | reverse complement strand
CAGGTTATTCATATGTTTTGTGAAAGGATAGTATGTAAATCTAAACATTTTCATAATTTAATTGGACTTTTTTCACAAAATCAAAGAGAAACATTTGGAGTTGTCATTATTTGCAGGTTAATTTGGTGTTATTTTACTGGTCTGATCCACTTCAAACTGGGCTAAATAAAAAAGTGTTTGACACCCCTGGTCTGTATGATAATGATAATGTTTATTTTATTTGTTTATTTTAGGTGGCAGGACATAGTGGTCGGAGCCCCTCAGTTCTACATGAAGGACAGGGACATCGGCGGTGCTGTTTATGTTTACATCAATAAAGCTGGACGCTGGGAAAATGTTGTTCCGATCCGTCTCAACGGGACCAAAGACTCGATGTTCGGACTGTCAGTGGAGAACATCGGAGACATCAATCAGGACTCATTTGAAGGTAGTTAGAAACCGCTTATATGGTATATTTTCATTACCAGCTTCTGCACTATAACCAGTTTCCTCTGTCACACAGATATCGCCGTCGGAGCGCCTTATGATGACGCTGGGGCAGGAAAAGTCTACATTTATCATGGCTCTGCACAAGGAATCAACACCACTCCTGCACAGGTTGGTTTGTAGAACTTTCTTTCAATGTTTGCATGATATATATATATAAAAAAAAAAAATTCAGTAATTGAATATAATAGAATTTGAGGCAGTAAAATGTCACATCACAACCAAAATATGTGTCGTGATATGTTGTAAAGTTGAGATTCATCACTAGCTATTACTATCATATCTATTCAGTGGCATCTAGTGGTGAAGTGGTAGATTGCAGCCACACGAAAACCCTCGCCTCACCCTCCTCTATGGTGGCTGCTATAATGAAAAAAAGAAACAAAAACAATCGAAAGCTTCAGTGTTGGTTTTGTCTACACTAGCCTTAAAAGTTCAGGGGATAAAAACTGTGGTCCACACACGCATGCAGCAGGTAATAGTAACATACCTTAACGCTGAATACAGCCTGTGGTAAAATGTAAAAAAGCACAAGAAAAAATAGGAGATGTGGCGGAAAGAAAGAAAGAAACAAACCACCACATAAATTGGCCCATTCTACAGCAATGTAAATGCTATCAGGTGAAAATCTACTAATGAAATTCACTTATTTTGATCCACATAAATCTTACACGTTGAACTTTTAAGACATTTTAGATTCATCTTTCTGAAAATAGCAAACATCTTTCACCCCATGCCTTCGCATTTCACTCCCAATCGACTCTGTTTTTGCAGATTCTCGCCGGAAAAGAACACAACATCCAGTTTTTTGGATATTCTCTGGCAGGAAACATGGATTTGGACACTAACTCTTACCCAGATCTGGCTGTGGGCTCTCTGTCGGACACAGCTCTGATTTACAGGTAAAGGTCTCCTCATTATAAGTGTGTTTAAAACCTACTGATTTTTCCAATAACTGCAATGAACAACCTTTCCTTCAGGGCTCGGCCAGTCATTAACATCCACAGGAATGTCAAAATACATCCGCAGGAAATTGACCTTTCAATTAAAACCTGCGGTAACAGCATTTGGTACGTACTGTATTTTTTCTTGTAATGTTATAACAGACCTCATAGTCAAACTCCATCTGCTCTAATTCATGAGTCTTTTTTCCATCCACAGCCTCACAGTGGATGCATGTTTCTCCTACAGAGCAAACCACGCGTCGTACAGCCAAAGGTTAAGTAAGTGAAAGTGTTAATAGGTGATTTTTTTTTTTTTTCTCCAGGGTTCAGTGTTGTACAGTCGCGTTTCTTACATCTTCTCGGTTTCTTTCCTGCAGCTGTCAGCTACTCGGTGGAGGCTGATGGAGGTCGCAGGAAACTGGGGCAGCCCTCCAGAGTGATGTTTCTGAATAAATCCCGCACTGAAACAGATTACTACTTTAACGGCACCTTGGACCTGCGTGGACAAAACCAGGAAACATGCATTAAGTTAAAAGCCAAGCTAAAGGTAAAACATATCGACCATTCTGTTAAATTACATTTGCAGGATTTAATGCACTCAATGTGGAACAACTTTTCTATCCTTTGTTTTCGTCCTGCTTTTTCGTGGAATACAGAGACATAAAAACATGCATATATAAGATTAACACACACGGCTTATACATTACCAGTATATACCTTCAGCTTTTGCATTATGGGCTATTTTCCCAGCTTTTCCCTCATAAAAAAAAAAAACAGGCAGTAAAAAAAGGATCTTAGGCTACCTTAAGTCCAGAAGCAGGGGTTTCTTAAAATGTATAAGATTATATGCAATTTAAAATCAGTGAGGAGAGCATCACAACAAAATGAAAGTCGCTGGTTAACTTCTTTAACAAGTTAAAGCTAACTTTTTGAATGTTATTTTTTTTGTCTATGGTAGGTTTTCGTATTTTTTCCATTTTCATTTTGTACATCTTTGCATAAATCTTTCACAAACGTCAACAAAAAGGCTGGTATGACTATGAATAAACCTGTGATTATAAGCAGGAGACAGCATCAACAACATTTAAAAAAATAAATAAAACCCAAACAATAATATAATAGATAAGAAATGTAAATAAATATCTAATAGATAAATGTAATGGATAGTGGGTGAAAACTAGGAAAAGTATTAATTACAATATTACATATACAGTATATTCTACAGTATAATTCTGTCTTAAATAGAGATAACTAGAGTACCTGAGCTGCCAAACAACAACCGCTGAACATAATTTAATGACTAATCTTTTATATAAAACTTTAACAGTCTATGCCCAGTAAACTGTGACCAGAGGAGAAATGAAGAAATAATTGAATAGAACAAACTAGATAAAACATCAACTACAAAACAGAAAGAGAGGAAAAACAAACTCATTTAAATAAACATTTCCCAAGAAAAAAATGTCTCAACTCATTTGCAACAACTGTTTTGATCAGTCCCTTGTTTCACTAAATGAATTATAATCAAGAACAGCTTGAGTTATTGTGTAAAACTGACTTTTACAAACTTAAAGGAACAAAATGAATCACAGAGCTGCTTTTTTACTGTTGGAGTAAAATGCATAAGAACAATATGGTCAAAACAGAAAAAGAGTTTTCTAAAAGAAATATTTAATACAAGTTGACATCAACAAAGGAGTGAGAAATGTAGAGGAGAGACCCAGATATTTGTAAAACATGGAACATGATGAAAAGAATACAAAAAGATGCACCAAGAGAGAAATTATGTAAAACCAAAAATCATATAGAAGACATAACACAATGAAAATGACTTAAAAGATATAAAAAAAAAAACATTGTTAAACATGTACTTTGATGAAAATGGCATAGAAGATAAAAATGATGTAACAAGACAGTAACAACATAAAAGATTAAAATTATTGAAAAGATGTAACTAGATGGAATTAATGTAAAAAAAAAAAACACAATAAGATGAAGATCATGATGCAATGAGATAAAAACATGCAGCTGAGATGAAAACAAGTAAAAGATGTCATTCATACATTATATAAATCTGGGTTCTAACACTGCGCACTGTTGATTTTCTTTAAGGACAGTATTAAAGATAAGCTGCGTAGCATTCCCATCGAGGTCTCGGCAGAAATCATTGGTACGAAGCGTCAGAGGACAAAGAACGGACTTCCTCATCTCATGCCCGTGTTAGACTCCTCCCACCCGAGCAAAGACGTCATAGAGGTAAAAACCGGACTCAAAAATGGATTATTAAACACACAATTTCTGAAGTTAACAATGTGCTATTTGGATAATTTTGCAGGTCAACTTTCTAAAAGAAGGATGTGGAAGTGACCTGGTTTGTCGCAGTAACCTGAAGATGCGGTACAGATTATTCTACAAGCAGAGTAACCAGGACTTGTTCTTCCCAGTACCAGTGTGAGTTCTTTATTTAGTGTACTGGGCGTTGGGAGGCTTTTTTAACATCCTAAGAACCAGTTATGGGTTTTCTGTCCATGTTTGCCAATAAGAGTTTCACAGCTTTCTACAAAAACAAAAGCACAAATGTTTATTTTATTTTATTTTATTTTATTTTATGTATTTATTTGGTATTTATGTATTATGTATTTGTTTGTTTATTTAGCAGGGACAGTATAGATTAATGAATGTTTCTATAGATGTGCCAGTATTAGCAAAAAAAGCTATTTTTCAACTGTTGTCCCCAGGCAAGAAGTCAAGTGCCAGCATTCCTAAAAATGTCCACCACAAAGAACATTCCATTAAAAATGTTTAAAAATACATCTGGAAAAAAAAAAAAAAAAAAGTAGCATCATGATGTTTTCAGTATAGGCAATTATTTATTTTTTAAAAAGCCCAAATTTGTACTTTCCTGGGTCTCAGGAGATTATTGGCGTTGTGTTACAGATATGACAACCAAACTGAGAGTAATAGCAATGCAATAAAAAAAATGAGCTATTATGGAAGAGAAACCTCAAGAAAGCCAGGGCATCCTTTGATATATATATAAAAAAAAAACTTATAATAATAATAAAAGAACAACACCAAGGGGATTAATTAACCCATAAAGACCCAATTCTACTGTTATGTCAGTTCTCAAATGAATTGTTCTCTCTTTTTAATCATTTTAACCATAATGACATAACATCACTAAACATAATGTGAACAAAACTTAGCAATGTTTTAATGTTTTGAGTTACAGTCATTAGGGAGGAAAAAATATAAACTATGAATCTCATCAATCAGCTTTAATCTATAAAATTTGTGTTTTTCTTCGCTCAGTTGATTAAAATATAAAGAAATTTAATTGGTAATCATGTAAAATAACGAAAAAGAACAGAACATCACGTCTGATAAGCTCCATGATGAACTGACTGCATCTCTGCTGCATCTTTACTGTAAAAGATCATGAAAATCTGTTCGGACTTTTGTTGCAGCTTTTGAACTATAGACACTCATTTAACTCAATGTGAATAAAATGCACAAATCACTTCACGAGAAAGATGTGTTCATGAACGACAACACTGAAGATAAGTGCTCTTTGTTGCTTATTTTCCTGCAGAAAAAACAACATTCCCGTGTTTAATCTGAATTATGAGAGGAAGGACTTGGCTCTGCAGGTCACAGTCAACAACGTGAACGGAGACGACGCGTACGAGGCCAAACTCAACGGGACGTTTCCGAACACTCTGTCATATTCTGGAGTTCGCTCGCAGCAAACCGCGGTAATAAAAGACTAACTAATGTACTTCCATAGAGCTTACAGAGTATGATGGGCATAACTGTGTGATTATGAGGTGTAAGGGTTGTTGTTGCAGGGGTTCAGTTTGTGCGTTTATTTGCAGGTGGAGAAGCAGATCATCTGTGCTGCCAATCAGAACGGCTCCCAGGCCGAATGTGAGCTGGGAAACCCCTTCAAGAGAGACTCAGAGGTACAGACTCATCAGTTTAATACAACGATGAAGCTTAAATAATAAATATATAATAACCCGATGTATTTATTGTGTTTTATATTTCAGCCTTAATTCTCATCATTTATTTTTGTATTCAGTACATGATGACTTATTGTTTTTGGTTCTGTTTCTTTGTTTGTCTGTTTTGTTGTTTGACCAATTCCCATGACATTTTCAGGAAAGGTGTGAAGTGGTCCAGAATAGATCCCATTAAAGTCTGGTTAATGTAGGTCAAAGGTCACGGTCACCAAAAATGTGTTTTTGTAATGATAACAGATAGGGCAAAATGTTTGTGAGGGGCGGGGTTTGTTGTGCCTGGTATCACTTGTTTAATATATTTTTCCCCAAAAAATGTCAATTACCCCCTTGGGTTCTTCCAAGTACCCCTAGGGGTACACGTACCCCACTTTGGGAACCCCTGCCTTAGATGAATTACCAATAGTTCAGATTAGCTGGACCGTAACCATCTGCACGAATGCAAAAACATCACATATAACAGTAAAACACTGAAACGGATTATTTTACTGCACAACAAGCACTAAGGTTTTGAATTAAGGGCTTGTACTTGTAGTGGAGGATTTTCACAGTGTGCCGTCAGTACTTTCACTCAAGTTAATGATGTTTTTCTTTTTTCCCCACTAGACTACATTTTACATCATCTTGAGCACTGCTGGAATAACACTTGACACCAAAGAGATCAGCATCGACCTGCAGCTCCAAACGTAAAACACTTAATTCTCTGAAACATGATTGTGAATTCCCCATTGTTGTCATTAATAGAAATAAATATACTGTGTGTTTTTTTCTCGTAGAACAAGTGTGCAAGAAAACATGGCCGTCATTAAAGTGAAGGCTAAAGTGATGGTTGAATTGCCTTTGTCCGTCAGTGGGTGAGTGTGTTGTTAAAGACTGTTTGACTCTAGATATGAGCAGAAAAACAGTGTGTGAAGTGAATATTTTTGCTTGTTTCGCTCAGACATGCCAGTTCTAATACAGTTCATTTTGGTGGGATGGTGAAAGGAGAAAGTGCCATGAAGACTGAAGAAGAAATTGGAAGTTTGATTAACTATCAGTTTAGAGTAAGTTCACACATTCAGCCTCACACACAACAGCAAAAATCTAAGTCTTACCAAGTGTATTTTTCTCATTTCTAGTCAAAATATCCCATCACACTTAAAATAAGACACAATCACCTAAAGAATAACTTTTCAGTGAGATATAGGAACTTATTTTTAGACAATAGATCTTAAAAATCTTATTTCAAGAAATTTTACCAAGATAATTTAAACTTGTTCCATTGGCAGATTTTTGAGTTGAGCTGAGAATTAAGCCAAAAAATCTTGAATTAAGCAAAAAAAAAAAAAAATGCTGCTAATGTAACAAGTGAAAATTATCATGGTAAAATTTCTTGAAATCAGATTTTCAAGATCTATTGTCCAAAAATACGTTCTTTATATCTCATTGAAAAGTTACTGTCTAGGTGATTATGTTGTATTTTAACTGTGATGAGATATTTGGACTAAAAATGAGAAAAATACACATGGTAAGATTTAGATTTTTTCCAGTGTATTATTTTATCACATGCTTAAAAAAATCTATGTCTGATTCAAATGAATCTGGAGATGGCAGCTAACTGCTCCTAATGTGCTAAAGCTAATGCTAGGTTGCTATGTGTGCATTAGAATGGGAAAATGCAGACAATGGATTTCCTCATTGACTCATGAGGATAATAAAGTGAGTTGACCTGTAACCTGAAACCGTTCACATCACTCCAGTAACTAGCACAGGTTTATTCTGAACTAGGAACGCCTGTATCATGTACAACAAAATGTCAGGATCAACACTCACTAAGGTTATGTTTACACTGCAGGCAAACATTCATATTTTCAGTTTGACACATTTTACCTAGAAATAATCACTGCAAATGAAGGGAACTCAATGACTTTTTTGGCTTAAATTAAAGCTGATTATTCTCAGATCAATTTTTACAAATGATTTTTACAAACTTCTTTTAACCTTGGTTTAGTCCAGAGGTTTATTTTGTCTTTTATCACAATAATTCTTTTTTTTTTTTTTTGGCTCATTTCTCTTTTCTCTTTTATGTATTGATTGCTTTTACCTGGAGCACTTTTATTATTCTCATCATGTCTATAGTCAACTCACGTCTGGGTTTCCTGTTACATGTCATTGTGTTTTAAGAAATGTCAAAAGGATGTCATCATCATCTGCAGGTTTAAATAAAATAACCTGAGCCTGAACCTGCGCTGACAGTTGTCACGTGGCGTCGTTTTCAAGCCTCAGTTGAAAAAGATGCAAAAAAAAAAAAGAAAACCACATAAGAGACCGAAAAAGAAAAACAAAAAAACAGACTTTCAGAAATAATATATAACATCCGCTGTGCGTTTTGTCAGCATCACCAACTTTACCTTTGAGAAATCATCATTGACATTTTCTCGCTATTTGTGACTAAAATTCCAGCAAAAAAAATTCAACGTTATACATTTGAATCATGCATTTTTGTACATTTTTCTTTTGGATCTCTATTAGAAAAAGTTCAGGAACCACTGTAACATAGGGATGAATTTTCCCAATTAAATTAGATGACTTTATCAAAGCCACATTAAATGTAGAGGAAAGACATCAGCCATAAAAGATGAAGCTGCAACAAGATTAAAACGACATAAAATAGAGATATGACAGTAGTTAGTGCTTAATTAGTGGTTATTCTTGATCTTATCTAACAATCTAGGAGAGTGCATTTATTCAATACAGTTTCAATGGTAGAAGTATCAGTAAAAATGTAGATTTATGGTAATTTATGATGTAAATTTAAGTTCTGGGGAAACAAAATTAACCTTTTGACGAATCGTTTGTATTAAGTGCACGAAGGTCTCATGTTAAATAATAAATAACTGTTTATGAATATAAACATTAATCTGACAGTGTTATTTAATACATTATTTATCTGAGAACCTCTTTCATGTACAAACAGATGTGGGATTCTGAACTGAAATGATGTTGAATTGAAATGAACTGATCTCGGCATTAAATTAAATAAAAAAATCAGTGTCTTGAGCCGCCGTCTGACTGTATTTTCATTCATAAATCTTATCGTATTGCTTTTCCTCACAGGTAAATAACTTGTGGACGTCTTTGAAGCCTTCTGTTCAAGCCTCACTACATATCCACTGGCCTAAATCTGATAAAAATGGAAAATGGCTTCTGTATCTGGTGAAGATAACGGCGAAAGAAGGACTGCAGGACATCCGCTGTTCTCCAGAGTCTGAGATCAACCCCCTCAAAGACATTAAGGTAACGTTACTGAACCCCAGATTCCACATTCCACAAAAAAAAAACAATAAATCAGTGTGTAAATGAGATGCTTGTGTGCTTCCAGGAGTCTTCTGCACCCAGGACAAAGCGAGAAATCGGAGAAAGAAAAGCTGTTGAAAAAGTGTCAGACCAGAGAAAGAAAGTTTTGGTGAGATCTGGTTTGAGTGCATTCATGTTTTGTGAGAAAGGTGTATTTGGCTTTATGAAAACCACTGCTTTCTTTCCTTCTAGTCTTGTGAGAATGAGCTGAAATGTGTGGTGCTGAAGTGCCCCCTGCAGGGACTGGACGGAACTACAGTCGAGCTCAGATCTCGGCTGTGGAACTCCACTTTTCTTGAGGTAAAACTGTTGCACTTAAAAATAAATTTAAAAAAATAAGATAAGATAGTCCTTTATTAGTGCCACAAGGTGAAATTCTTATAAATAATAATCAAATTTTTTTTCTTTAGTGGGAAAAAATCAAAATTACAGTATGAAAATGTAAATAACTTCATATAACCTTAAATTTCTTTAGAAAAATAAGTGCAATTTCAACCATATTATGTCTCAGCTTATTATTAACACACCTTACAGATCACAGTGAATCTATAAATACACAAAATGTTTAGTAACAGGCAGAATTTTAATAAAACAGACATTTCAGGTTATTCATATTTGTTCAGGTTATTCACATTTTATTGTGAAAGGATAGTTTGGCAATGTAAATATTTTCCTAATGTAACTGGACTTTTTTCACATTAATCCAAAAGGAAATTTTGAAGTTGTCATTGTTTATAGGTTATTATGGTATTATGACCCCGCCCCCCTGAAGGAAGAGGTGAGGGTATTGTTTTTGGTCGATTTGTTTGTTTATTTATTTGTTTGTCAGCAACTTTACACAAAAACTACTGGACCAATTTCCATGAAATTTTTAGGAAGGTGAGGTGGTCCAGAATAGATTCCATTAAATTTTGGTGAATGTAGGTCAAAGGTCAAGGTCACCAAAAATGTGTTTTCGCAATGATAAGAGATAGGGGCAAATCAGGTAAAACGTTAGAAGGGGGCGGGGTTTGTTGTAGCTGTTGTAGCCACTTGTTTTACTTGAGATCACATCGGGCTGAACTAAAATGAGTTCGACATCCTTGACGTTCACAAATTCATCTCACTGGCCGTACGTTTGACACCCCTGATGTGCGACGTTTGCTTTAAGGATGTGAGTGTGTTTTCTGAGCAGCTGTTCTTGTTTTCAGGATTACACCGCTGTCACACCTTTGGATATAATCGTGAAGGCCTCGCTTGTGCTTCAAACAACGGCTAAAAATATGATCCTGAGAACTCCAGACACTAATGTAAGTAACTCAAAGGTGAGGATGACCGTTTGTGTTGGAGGTTTGATCCTAAATGGTCTGATCTGTTGCAGGTGACGGTGACGGTCTACCCACCGAACACCGTGGCTCCATATGGAGGCGTCCCCTGGTGGATCATACTGGTGGCCGTTCTCGCTGGAATCTTGATTTTAGCTTTATTAGTGTTTCTACTCTGGAAGGTGAGTATGTTACAGTAACTTACAACTGTGTTTCTGCAAAATAGTAGTGAGAGCGTATGAAAATAAATGAAAAAAGTATCTACAAAAGCATCTGGATTTAATATCAAGACACTTGAAGCAACAGTTAATAAAAAAAATGTGATTAAAAAATACAGTAGTAAGATTTTACCCAAACAGTAAAATCAAATGGTGTCAATAACATCATAAAACAAACAGTAAATCAATAAAAATTTGCAAAAACTGAGTTTTAAAAGATTTTTAAGCCTCTGTCATTTACATATTGGAGTATATAGTATTAATGTTAGGATTTTTGTTTATTGTTAAATACAATTGGAGTTTTTCTTGGTTTTGAACTTTTCTAGACTAAAAAAATGTACTTAGAAAATAGACATGACATTAGGCAACAACTACTAAAATATGATAAAAACATGTAGAGACAAAAATCTGGAACAAGGATAATAAATAATTAACAGAAAATCAATAAAAAAGTGAGTCTAAAACATTGGGTTTTTAGTTAAAGGTAGAAGAATGTGGAAAATATAGCATCAGTACTACATATTATTAATGTTTATTGCATAAACAGCAAATGATGATAATAATAACTAAAAGAAAACCAATAAAAAGTCTAAAATAATGGACTTTGGCATCTTTTGTCGACTGAATATTTACTCGGAAAATACAAATGTACAACTTCTCAACAGGGTGGATATAGGCTCATGCCAGATTGATTAGATTGCACATTCAAAAAATGTGTTTAAAAACCTATGTACAGTTATAAAAGCATAATAATTATGAAAAAAAGTACGAATTTAAACAAGAATTGGACAGTTTTAACAAATACACAACGAAGTTAGATACTTTTTTTATGGAAACAAAACTAATTTATTAATGTGATGGTCATTGTTATGTGAAAACTCATATTAAAAACAAATACATTTGCATAAGGAATTGTTTTATGAGGCTCATGATGCTAAAAATAGAAGTTTCAGTTTTTGTAAGAATAAGTGAGCGGCAGCATTAGACGATACAGATCAAGTCTACAGTCATAACACATTTATCTTCAGGGTGTTTGATCTCATATTGGCAGATAAATATTAATGACTAAACGTGTCACTTAACAATTCATCACCTTGCTTCCTCTCAGTGTGGTTTCTTCAAGAGAGCAACTAAAGACCAATACGATGCAGCGTATCACAAGGCAGAGATCCATGTTCAGCCCTCTGACAAAGACAAACTGTCTGCTGAGGCCTGATTTATCCTCTGAACAGGGGTAAAAACAAGCTGACGCCATGGAGTGTGATCACTGCAGCGACTAATCACCTCACTTTACGCTTCTGGAAAACTTTAACAACTAAATCAGCAAACAGAAAAAAATTCAATCAGACACATATTATACTAAAGCGATCGCACACAAACACTGAAATGCAACCGAGACGTAGTGAATATGTACATGTCTCTGCGTTGGTTTGTGCTGTTATGATGCACCAGCAAGAAAAACTATGTGAACCCATGAGTTTTCTGCATGAATCAGTTATAAAATGTGATCTGATCCAAGTCAAACAAACAAAATGGGCTTTAAATTTCTATTATAGTTTCTCTTATTTGTTTCTCTTAATGAAAAAATATGATTAATCAACTAAACTGCCTTAATCTGATATGACTTTTTATTTATTTATGTGTTACGGGGAAAAAAAAAAAAAGTAAATCTGAGGGATAACATGTTAAAGTGAAAAATATTTATTTCCCAAATATGTCCTTTTATTTTATTATTAATTTTCCTTTTTATTTCTGATACGAAGGTACTCAGTGAGACGCTTCACTCCATTCAGTTGACAAATAAGATATTTTTCAATCACAAATTTAATAATAAATCATAGAAATTCCCCTAAAACATACATTTATCTGAATTTTATTGTATTTATGTATTTCTGTGTATTTAACAAATACTTCCTCGTTTGGGATGCTTTTCTCTGGTCTTAGTAAATGTGATAAAATAAGGTAAGGTAAAAAATTTTACGAGTTCTGTTCAGCGCACAGAAACACAAAATACAATCTAATTCAGATAAATTTAGTTTTAGAGGAAATTCTAGGATTGATTATTCAATTTTAAGGGTGAAAAATATCTTATTTAACACTATATTGTTTGACTTAACACCCTTTGTGTGGAAATAATTAAAACAGAAGTAAATAATTCAACAAAAGGACATCTTTGGGATACAGTGGAAATATTTATTTTTCACTTTGACGTTAAAAAAAAAAATCCCCATATTTATACATACATTTCAGATTTTCTTGAATAGGAAAACAAATCTATGGTCCTCCGTCCTGCAGCAAAAAAATACATTTTTAAATTCTGAGCATAATGGACAGTCAAACAGTCAGCATTCAGACCCTGTTTCCTTTGTTTGATTCCCTTTTGCTGCTGTTAAAGCCCTTTTTCTTGCTTTCCTCTGTGATTTCTGACCCAAACTCATCGGTTTGCACATGCACAACACCTGCCCTTTTATGGTGTTTAGTGGGTGTGGTCAATGCTAATTAAACAATTGGCCACACCTGTTCCATTTATTATCAAAGTGAGATTAATGGCACCTGGGTTAGAGCGCATTTGGACTTTAAGAGCGTTTGGTGCATTTAGAGTCGATTCCTCCTTTTTAAAAATGAAAAAAAAACCAAAAACAAAATAAGAGAAATTTAATAAAATGTTGCAGCATGAGGCCTATGTTTTTTGTTTTTAAATCAAATTAGATCGCATTTTTGACCTATTCCTGTACAAAACTATAAAATTCATATGGGTTCAAGTAGTTTTTCTTGCCACTGTATTTGTATAATATGAGTCTCTGAATTTTGGCCAAACATAACACTTTTCTACCAACAGGCTTAATCTTTTCATTCCTGTTTGTTCTGCAGGTGCTTTTGCTGACACTTTTTCTGCTTGGCAGCTTGATATAGCTGATCCAAACCTGCAAAGCATGCCTTACTCTTCTTTCACATCTCTCTGTTAAATACTGAAGATAAATATGTTTTTCTTAAATTAATAATGACTCATTCTTTTAGTGTGGATTCTTCAATCGCTCCAAGCAAGAAGACAGTGTACCTCGATACCACGCTGTGCGGATTAGGAAGGAGTCTCTAGAGGTTAATGCTGGGAAAGTCAAACTTGATGCTTTTGATAAAAAGCAGTGGATGACGACTTGGATCGACAATGAAAGTTACTCGTGAATGACTTTTTCCACTTTTTACAGACGTGTTTAAACCCACTGTACTTTGTTTTTCACTCAGTTGTTGAACACGACACCCAGTGATTCATGTCCTTGAACTTTGACACTGTATAAATGAAACGTTTTTGTAAGTTTTGTATATAGTGAAAAACCTTCGCACACACTGTATATTTATTTTTTTTTGATAAAGTCTTGCAGCCAAAGATTTTTTTAAAAAGTCTTAAGTCTGCCCTGGAGCAGGAGCAGAGGAAGACACAGTTTGCTGTTTTTATGGAGATGTGATATTAAGCCTTACATCATGTTAAAAACCTAAGCCTGAGCAGGAAAGGTACAATCAGCTCCAAATAATATGAATGTGGATGTGTACATTTTTATACTGTGGTTCATGTTCATTATCTTTTAACAAAAAACATGTGCTTTGTCTTACGTGGAACGACTTTTAGGTACATCGTCATGCCCTGGTAATAATGGATACACATTAAATACAACTAGTGGAGACCTGTTTTGTTCTGTTCAGATCTCTGGGGCCTGTAGGTAGCGTCCACTGTACTCTAGGTCAGCACTGAAATAAGAATCACTTTTGTTTTTGAGGAATCCAAAGTGAACAAAGTGAAAGTGAAAGTCAGAGTCTGTGCCTCTGCGAATGAATTGTCAAGTCAAATAAAAACAACTTTCAAATTGAGTGCGGCTGTTTTATTACCATTAGCTTTTCTTCTATGAAAAAATAAAGCCAGTATATGATGCAAATGCAACTTCATATCCTGGAGTTTAACAATAATTTTGCTGATTTCACACAAGGGGTGGTACAGCTTTTAGAGACCTTAAGCATTTCTGCAAGTTTCAACAAGTTTGAATGTAAAGGGAGTGGATTTTTGTGATTCTGATGCAAAATAGACAAATGGACTGTTTTCTAACAACCCATGTACATCAAATTTGATTAAACCCAAAGTTTGAGTGTTTTCTTGAACAAAATTCAGATAAAGAACCCCTCCAGTTTCAAAATTAAAATACTTTCATTGTATATTTAATGACTTCTAATTCTGTGTCCCTGAGTACATGCCTCAAGCTAAACTTTCTTATTTAGTCCAAGAGGTCCTCCTTTTGACATTTTTTTGTAATTAAGGTTTTTACAGCATAAAAAAATATGTGACCATATGTGTCCAGAGAAACTATAGATAGTGACTACATTATAGGTACAACTGTGACTTAAAGGGAGTTTATTTTCTAGCCCAACACACTCAGGTTTAATCAAAACATTTATTCTTTAATCATTGCATTCACACAGGAACATATTTCCATAGATATAAAAGCTGTTGCCTTGAAAATATTATCTTTATGCAAACCAAATATGAGGGAATGACTAAGAATTATGGAGAAAGCATGTTAAGAGAGAGCACTGAATATGCATCCACAACATTTGGATTCCTAGTAGACATCCCTCATCACTACTGAAAACATTTACATGTCAGTAAACACTCAAGCGTATTTTTTTGCAGATCAGTCAAATGTCAAGCGAAAGGTTTTCTCCTGCTCCTTGCGTTGGTTGTCACATAGTTTGGATACCTCTTCCACTCTCCTCTGGAGAAGAACTGAATTCTGATCGATCCACTGAAGTGAATCCATGTGTGCGTTGAGGATTTTGCAGATCTGCTGAAGCTATGAGGAAAAACAGAAAAATTATTAATTAAATTTTCAACCAGAACAAAAAAACTACAAATATTTGTTAAAAATAGTCTTGTCTTACCGGGTCACTCGTGTCTGCTGGGCCGCTGGATGTGTTCAGATGCTCGATGATCTCCTTCAGATCCTGTGACATCCTCTTCAGCTGCGCATCCACATTCTCTGCCAGCTTGTAGGTTCGTTCACGTTCCTCATCTGCATTCTGCATGTAGATGGTTCCGCTCTGCTCTTTCACAGACTCTTCAAGTGGGCACAGCAAGTCCTCAAGCTCCTTCTGTTGGGAGAGGATGAAGTCCAGCTCCTGGTTTAGTCGCCTTTGGTCCAACTTGACTTTTTCCATCTCTTTGTGCAGGGATGTGATCTTCTCACCATTCTCCACCAGCAAGCGGTCCCAAGCGTTGACCTGAGTGGCTTGCTGTAAGAAATGTCTCTCTTGGTCCTCAAGTTCAAGACTCCACTTATTTATGAGACCCTCTAGCTGGGCATAGGTCATTACAGGAGGGGCAGCAGCTGTAGTGATTGCGGCAGCAGTAGTTGTTGTTGTGGTGCTTGTGCCAGATGCAGGTTTGAGTCCTAGTGTAAAGCCTGTGGCTGTACCAGTTGTGGCAGCTGCAGTGGAGGCTGCAGGAGCAGCAGCAGCAGCAACAACAGCAGCTGCTGCAACAGCGGCAGCAGGGGTCGAGGTGGTTGTAGCTGCCCCCAAAGGTTTGAGCATGAAGGACAGACTTCCACCTGGTGCTGCAGAGGCTGGTGCTGCAGTGGTTGCAGCTGCGGTTGGAGTAACAGCCAAAGCAAATCCAGTGGCTGCAGCAGTGGATGTGGCAGTAGATGGAGGTGCAGAAAAAAGCGTGGGGGCTGCAGCTGGGGCAGCCTGGGTCATAGCCGGAGGAGCTGGGGTGGATGAGGGTTTGATCCCCAAGGCGAATCCTCCTCCCTGGGTGGTTGTGGCTGCAACAGTTGCAGCTGGTTGAGTGCCTAAGGTGAGGGTCGCGGGAGCACCGGTGCCAAATGAGAAACCACCTGTGGCAGCCGTGGAGGCTGCAGCTGTGGTCACCTGCACTTTGGCACCTCCAAAGCTAAACCCTCCAAAATTGAGGCCACCCGATGCTGTGGTTGATGCTGGTGCTGCAGCCACAGGTACAGGTACAGGTACCGGTACAGGAGCAGGCGCTGCTGCGGCAGCTGCAGGCTGGGGCTGAGCTGGGGCTTGGGTCCCAAAGGTGAAGCCCCCTCCAGCAGGTGCGGCAGCGGTTGTTTGTGCGGATAAACCTCCGCCAAGAGTGAATCCTCCTGTCGCAGCCGGCGGTGCTGTGGAGCCTAATGTCAGCCCTGCTGCTGTGGTGGTCTGAGTGGAACCCAGACCAAATGAGGTAGCGGGGGTCCCAAATGAGAAGCCCCCCGCGGCTGCTGTGCTCTTTGCCGGTGTCCCAAAGCTGAAAGTGCCGGTGGGATTGGTGCTGGCCTGGGTTGGAGTTCCGAAGGTGAAGCCCCCTCCAGCCGCTGCCGGTGTGGAACTTGCCAGACCAAAGCCCGTGGCAGGGGCTGCGGTCGTGGCCTTCTGACCAAAAGTGAAGCCCCCAGAGGCTTGTCCAAAGTTAAACCCGCCACTCATTTTCCCTCAAACGCGTCAAATCCACCTGAACGGAGCTCAGTTATCGCACAAAATGGTCACTTCCTCGGCCGGAGCTTTTGGCGGGTCACAAGAAAGCGCTGGTTTAACATAAGCCGCCACGGACCTTAACATAAACTTTTCAAACGTAAGTGATAATTATTTAATCATGGGTTTGTTAACGTTACCTTCATCAAAACAGGGACCGAAAACTAACAACACATCCTTCATAAAAACGTGGCCCAGTCCCTCGACTTTTCCTCAGACAGGCGTTTCAGTGGGCATCTAAAGGAAGTGACGACATAAACCGCCGCACTTTTTCAACCCTGCTTATTCGTTGACACAAAACTCCCGCCTTTCTTATAAAATTGACAGATTTATCATCCACTAAACGTCCAGTATTGAACTGTAACTAAATTTGATTGGCTAAGCTTGCTGACAGAGAGTGACACTTAAGGGAAAATAGTGTCCGACAGCGTTGGGTTTGTGATAGCAAAATATTCTGTTTGATAATTACACATTATTCATTCATATTATTATTCTGCTATACACTTTGTAAATTTTGGAGATTAAAAGCTGAAGACTAAAACAAATACGAGTAAATGTTGGAGATAAGGTGCTGTCACTGCAATGAGCGAAGAAATATCAATTAAAAGTACGATTTTCTTACTTTTCTTGCTCCTTTATTGTGTCCTACAGTAAACTCTATCTATTATGATCTGTATAAATATATATTGATGGTGTTCTTGTTTTATTTGTTAAGTTTTTTGGTTTATTTATTCCGTAGATAAACAAAGATTACATGTACTGGTGGTGTTTCTCTTGCCATTGTTGTGACTCTCTGGATCAGCTAGGCACACACTGTCAGTGGCTTCGTACCATGTTGACACTTTTCCAAGGATTGAGCAATAAGCAGTTGAACTGAAGGACAAATAGTACATTTATTTATAGCATTTGCTATGGATGCATCAGTTTCACTGTACCTATTTATAGCAGGACCTTAATTTTACGACTGTTAACGCGGACTCGTAAAATTAGCAAACAAGCTAATGTCAACATAGATTAGCCATCAGAGGAGATTCCACTGTGGTTGAAATAGATGCACATATGGTCAAACCTGATCATCAACATTATTATCTGTGACATAAACTACACACGTCAAGTGAACCATCAGAATGAGGATTTTAAGGTTTCTGAGGAACAGCGTGTCCATAGGAAAGGATATTGACTATTACTCCAAATTCTCACCTTCTCCTCTTTCTATGAAGCAGTTTCTGGATTTTGGTAAGTGATCACACACACACAACCCCGTGCTGTTATTATTTGCACGTGTCTATGATCATCAAGGCTTAAATCTTGTCCTGTCCTGTCACATGTTACATATATGTGAATTCTATGTAGTTCTCTTGTGGAAAATCAATTAAAAGTGTACAAACTAAAGGGATAAGGAGCCTCTTGCCAATTGACCAAAGTAATCCAGCCTTAATTGGGTGATACAATTATTACACTATCAAATTACTATTGAATATCATAAGATTTTTTAATCAAATACAATTAAAAGGTAAGTTAAATCTGGTAATAATCCAGCAAATAACGAAGAATTTAACAGATTAAAGCACTTTTCCGTATTTGCAAGTATGCAGTTGTGACAAAAATAGTTTACCTTAATGATTTGTAATGTTGGTAACAATGATCAGGAAGAGCTATGAAAATTTTTCGGAAAAAAAGTCTAGGGGTTGGTATTTTTCTTTCTATTTTTGGGGTCCGTCGTAGTGAACTACTGGGTTTATACCAATATAAATTTTTAAAATTACTTAGCAGATGGAAAGTGTTGATTCTGTTGCTTGCTGATGTCACTTATTCCAACTTTTGTACCAGAATTATGAAACATTAACGAATTCAACACAGTAGATAAAGAGTGACTAATACTATCACTGAATGTCAGTCTATTTTCCAACTCAGACGGATGTTTTTCAATGTACAAGTGCATCTTCAGTTTCTATACAACTCTCATGGCATGACATAAATGACAATAAGTAAAGGCATCTCAGAATTGTGTTGTTGTTTTGTTCTGTGTCTTTACACCCTCCAGGCTCAGAAAATGCATGTGAGAAAACATCCTTCACCTTCCTCAGGCAGGAGTTACCTGTGAGGTTGGCAAACATCATGAAAGAAATCAATCTGTTGCCAGACAACCTGCTGCGAACTCCATCAGTCCGACTGGTCCAGAGCTGGTACGGAGGCTTCATTCAGCCTGTTTTCTCAGATTACTCTTCTCAGATTGTCTCTGATTGTTGTGATTGTTTTCTCGTGCAGGTACATGCAAAGTCTTCAGGAGATTCTTGAGTTCAAAGATAAAAATGCAGATGATGAGAAAGTGACCTACGAGTGAGTAAATGTAAACACAGTGTCGCTCTGTTTCACGTGTTTCATTGCAACAGCTCCATTAAGGACTTGTCTTCATGTAGTTTTACAGATGCTGTAATAAAAATCCGAAATCGACACAATGATGTGATTCCCACCATGGCTCAGGGAGTCGTCGAGTACAAGGAGACGTATGGCACAGACCCAGTCGTCAGCCAAAATGTTCAGTATTTTCTGGATCGTTTCTACATGAGCAGGATATCCATCAGAATGCTGCTGAACCAGCACAGTGAGTGGACACTTTAACCTGCAAAACATGCTTTCGGTGGTAATGCCCTGTAAAATTAAGGACCGTTCTTCAGAAGTGGATGGTGATATTATTTTTATGTTTGAGTCCAGCCCTTCTCTTTGGCGGGAAGGTGAAGGTGAATCCAGCTCATCCCAAACAGATCGGCAGCATCGATCCACACTGTCGCGTTAGTGATGTTGTCAGGGGTGAGAGTGCGTTTTTATTATTAACACGCTGCTGTTCTTTAAAAAACTTTGACGCTGTTTCTTTAAAGAATCTTTCTTTCTTCTAGATGCCTATGAAAATGCAAGAAATCTTTGTGACAGGTATTACATGAACTCTCCTGAGCTGATACTGGAGGAATTCAATGGTAAGTAGTTTGCATTAATTTGGAAAATATTCTTGTCTGTTTTTTTTTTAATCTTAGAAATTCTTTAATAATTGACTAATAAGAATGAATTGTTTGATGAAATTATCTCAGCAGTCAAAGAAATGGAAAAACCGGTCACTGTGGTGTATGTTCCTTCACATTTGTACCACATGGTGTTTGAACTTTTCAAGGTGAGTTTTATTTATTGAACGTTTAATGTATTTAATGGCATTCATGAGTTTTACAGAATGTGTACAGATACAGCTAATGGTTTATTGGTATTTATAGAGATTCTGCAGGTCCTTCAAAATCTAAAATCCAATAATCTGAATTTCAGATTCAGAAAAATGTATCAATTTATAAATACAATTTGTCAGAAAATCATCTTAACCGTGGTTCACAACATCTACGACAAAAACACAGACTAGTGACTTAAAAGACTGTATTCAAAATGAAATAAACGGGTGCAATACTTCAGTATTAAAAGAAGAATAAAAGTATAAAATACTTAAAATGCTATTTATATGCAAATTGTTCCAGTACTTTGTAGTGGCACTAGAGAAAGCTGGAGGATGTTTTTGTTTATTTATTTTAACTTCTTGAGACCCAGCAATGCATTTCTAAATGCATAATAAACAACGAAGTCCACTGCAAAGGGCATTCCATAAAAAAAAAAGAAAAAGTATCTGAAATATGTTGCTTTATGTTGTTTCCAATTGGGTTAATTATATAATGTAAAAAAGCCAAAACTTTTATTTCCGTGGGTCCCAGGAGGTTAAGATATTTATAGCAGTGGGAATGAATGTGAATTTTAGTCCAGACATTAAGAATTGACTGGATTTAGTACTTGAAACCTGTTGAATTAACAAATGTACACTTTGTTCAAGAGGTCAAAGTTGCAGAAAAACATAAAACTACTGTAATAAAAAGTCCAAAGTCCTGTCCAGCTGTGAAAGGACTCTTAAATAGGAATCTTAAATTACATCAGTCAGGATCTAAAACAGTTTAAAATGTAACTTGTTGAAAGCTGAAGAAACTGTTTAAAGGCTGTAAAAGTAAAACTGCTGTGGTGTTTTTGCAGAACGCCATGCGAGCCACTATGGAGTTATATGGGGATGCCATGGAGTATCCTGCCATCCACGCACAGGTGGCTCTGGGAACCGAGGACCTGACCGTCAAAGTAAGTCTGGGCTGACTGTTTTCATTCAACTGTTTTTTTAAATTTATTTATTTATTTTTATACATTTTTAAAAATTTAACCAGATAAAATC
Source organism: Ostorhinchus cyanosoma (assembly GCA_029814465.1). NCBI lineage: Eukaryota > Metazoa > Chordata > Actinopteri > Kurtiformes > Apogonidae > Ostorhinchus > Ostorhinchus cyanosoma. Next base: position 25,100,657 of record JAPTYQ010000015.1, on the reverse strand, counting down.
CCACTGAGATTGAGATCTTTTACAAGGGTGACCTGGCCAAGGGGTCAAGCAGCACACGCCATACCATAATGAAAAACCGGTTCAAAGATCAGTGATAACAAGAAATAAAAAACAAAAAAAACAAAAACCTGACAATAATTTTGCAATAACACAAAGTAACAACAGTTTTACAGTGCAATGAGTGTAAGTCACAAGCCATTTAAAATCACAGGCGCTGTCTGAAGGATTCTCGCTGTCTAATGAGTAAAATAGTACATTCAGCTGGAAAAAGAAGCATTTCAACAGATTAAGGAACGATAATGCTTTCGGTTTTGTACAGCTGTTATCATAATGATGATGATGATGAACTTTATAATAAATAAAATATAAAGGTGAACAAAAGACAAAAAGAGATTACAAATTTAAACCGAACACTCCAAAATATTGAAAGCAATAAGTTAACCAAAAAAAGAAGAAAATGTCACAACGTCCAACTATTTCATTTTTACTCTTTAACACCACTTTATGTTCCAAATGGAGTAAGAAGAAGCTGAGTTTATATTGTTGTAGCTCAGTTTTACGTGACTCGACTAATCAGTTAATGTATACAGTCCGAACAAATATTCCATTGTTTGCAGATCCTGGGTGTGTGTCTGTTCTTACAGTTTATTCGAACGTTCTTCTTCAGGTGAGCGATCGGGGCGGAGGTGTACCGCTGCGGAAGATTGACAGGCTGTTTACCTACACGTACTCGACAGCCCCCAGACCCAGCATCGACCGCTCCCACGCCGCTCCTCTGGTCAGTGACCCGCCGTTATACATGTTCATTGGCAGCTCACGTGATATATTTGCACGTCTATAATATTAAAACTGTGTAAATTGAGAAGTAAATTTTCGATTCAATCAATATTATATGTAGAAGGATTAGGACCACTCTGAGAATAAAATATATGTGATGTTTTGAGAATAAAGTCATTAAAAATATTCAGAATATCAAAAGAATACTTTTTTTTTTTTGCCTTTTTCAATCTAAATTTCCATTCAGTAACAAACAAAGGAACATAGAACATGAGATCAGAGATGGATGAGAAATGGCACAGTTGATTATACAAAAAAATGCAGAAAACAACAGAATAAAGAAAGAGAATATTTCCTATTTCCTGTGAATAACACTGTCACCTCCTTCAGTATTTTCTCCTGGGTCTTTCTTTAGCCAGAACACCCAAGTCAACTTTTCCAATAAAGGTTTATAAGTAATGATCCTTATAAAACAGTGCATAGTAGGAGGCGTTTCATGATATCATTTTTTGAGAATAAACTCATCAGAATAACAGCTTGTGTTAAAATAAGGACTCCATGGCATTGCATTTATTTATGTGTCTATATAGGCCTCATAAATAATGAAAAAAAGTCTTAAAGTTGGAAAGGTGATTCACAAATTGATCATTTTTAATGTTTTTTATGTCATCAAAAGCAGACTTTATTTCTAGATTTACAACTTTATTCTTGGAACATTAAGATTTTTTTTTAAATTATGCCTTATATTTGTAATGTCATGTCTTCTTTCTCAAAATACCACTTTTTTTTATCCTCAGCATGTTCCTAATCCTTGTCTGTAACATTAAAATATCACACGAGGGTTTGTTTTGAGGTTTACTTCTTGAACCACTGCAAATGTTATTGTTCTAGTCATGGGTAAGGCTTCTGGTTTTACATTTTCCAGAAAACAAATATTGACACACCCCACCAAGAGGGAAAGTCACAGAGGGTTATTGCTGATAAAGCTGTCTGTTCCCAGAATGCTTTGCCTCATGTAGCTGCCTGTGTTTTGGGCCTTTGAGGAACTTCCTGTGGATTTGTCCCACAGCGTCAAACTGGGTTTTTTTCAGGATTTTCTGCAGGCTGTGGTAATCCTTTTTCTGCCACACCTTGTTCTGATGTTGACTTTGCAGAAAGACGTGGCACTCGGCCAGATTTGGCACTGATAGGAATTATTTATTTTTCTGACTTTTCAAAGTACTGAAAGACACTTTATACAAGTAAAAAAATCAATGGGATAATAAGTAACAATGATAACAATACTACAAAACACACATGTAGCACAGGCTTTATCATATACAATGATCTAAACAAAACTGCTGTGAAAAGGTGAGTTATGAGTTGGGTGGAGGTGGGGGGGGGGGCTCATAGAGAAGACTCTGCCCCCAGAGTTCAGTACAGTTATGTCACAAGAGTTTATTTTTAAAGCCCTAAATCAGCAAGAACTGCACTGATATATTGACTTTCACTGATGGCAGGCACGTGTATTTAACTGTTGTGTTTTTACATGAATTTGTGCTCATTCAAATAATGTAAATAACTGAAAGACTTTAAAACAGACTATTTTTATACATATATAGAATGACTAATCAAAACAGACAGACACAATAACCTCAGATAACATTAGCATCAGCCAAATTATTGTTTGAACTTTTTCGGGCCAATTTTCTCAGTTTTATCCCCAGGAATAGATTCAAAACACGTTATTAATCCAAATGAGGGCATCTAACTTCCATTATGTTTTATGTCATAAAACACAGAAAGAGACGACAATAAAGATAAAATAAATGTCAAAAAAATAGATAAATAGTTTATCAGAATCACATGTTTTATTATAATAAGCCTGGAGTTAATTTCAGACTGTTTTTCACCAATATTTACAGAGCAAACAGCAAACACTGGTTAGACTTTTTTTTTTTTTTACCTTCTATGTTTAAGATGTGATGTAATTCTTGGTTCGTGCCATAAAAGTTGCTGTTTCTTTAGATAAGGGGTGTCAAACATACAGCTCGCAGACCAAAGCCGGCTGCCAAAGATCTAATCTAGCCCACAAGATGAATTTGTGAAGTGCAAAAATTACACTGAAGATTTTAAAAGTCAAGGGTGTTACATTGATTTTAGTTCCATTTGGGCATTTGTAGATCCATGTTGATCTGTATTTCCTAATACGTACGTATACATGATAAGTTTAGGCATAATATTGTTAAAATTGCACTTGTTTTTCTTAAATTTCAGGTTACTCGGATTCTTCTTTTTTTTTTTTTGTTAAAGGATAGTTTGTAAATATACATATTTTCTGAATTTAATTTTACTTTTTTGACCTAAAACAGTGAAACATTTGGAGTTTGAATTTATAAGCTATTATGTTCTTATTCTAGTGGTGCGGCACACTTGTGATCATATTGGGCTGAATGCTGCCCCTGAACTAAAATGTGTTCCACACCGCTGCTTTAGATGACGTTTACATTTGGAATTTAGTTGCACCTGAAGAACTTCTCCCCTTCCTCTGTTCTACTTGTGCAGGCTGGGTACGGGTATGGACTACCCATCTCTCGGCTGTACGCTCGGTACTTTCAGGGAGACCTGAAGCTGTATTCTCTGGAGGGTTACGGGACTGATGCTGTGATCTACATCCGGGTATTTGTTTGTTTTTTATCTCATTAACAGCCTGTGTGTGTCAGGAACAGCTGTAGAATGTCCCTCCTGTTGACTTTGTTTGTTTTCGTCGTCTCGTAGGCGCTCTCCACAGAGTCCATCGAGCGTCTCCCAGTTTACAACAAGTCAGCGTGGAAACACTATAAGACCATGCACGAGGCTGACGACTGGTGCGTCCCGAGCAAAGAGCCCAAAGACATGACGACATTTCGGAGTTTCTAGGTCCAATCGGCTGTGACAACGAAGCAAAGAGTGTAAGATTTATGGTGTTAGGTTGTAAATGAATAGTGCAGCAGGTGAGAGTGTGCGCGCAGTGGTTATTACGTAAATAAGATTTGTACAGAAATGAAAAAAGACAGAACCTCCAGTATTAAGAAAAATGATATTTCTAATTGTCAATAATTTTCACCATTAATGGAAATAATCATAACTAACCAGTTCGTTGTTTTCTGCAAAGATGTACAAATGGGTGACAAATTAAAGGAAAATATCATTATAACGTACTTTGACAGATCTGTGAATTTAAACACCGTCATGTTTGTCTAAAATCTCCTATACATGTTCAGGATGTTGAGATGTGGTGACTTAAGATCATGTCATCTGATTCTCCTAACCCCATTTTATCATTATCATCAGATTTTTCCTTTAATTTGTCACCCATCTGTGTGTGTTTATGTACAGTCAAAAAGCTTTACTGCACTTAAGCCTCATTTATGGTCAACATTTCATCAATCACATGGCACTGTCATTGTTGATCAGATAGAAAAACAGAAATCAGACTAATGAAGGAAACGTCAGATAATAACAAGTAAACAAAAAATAACAAGAATGATGTGTGAGGTGAACAGAGTTAAAGGGTAACATGTTTTTATGTATTTCAGTTTCAGATAGTCCTTTGAGCTACAGTACCACTTTACTGTTTGTAAAGGATGTATAAATAGGTTAGTAATTAGGTTGTAATCACCTTTAAGTCAGAGGTGACAAACATATGCATGGACCCAAACCGGCCCATCTGAAGGGTCCAGTGTGGCCAATGTGAGGAATTTGTGAAAAGAAAAAGTTACTCTGAAGATACTGACAGTCAAGTCACATACAGAACAATGTGATCTGAAATGGGTCAGAGCAGTAAAGTACTATTATGATAACCTTTGAATAATGACAACTCCAACATTTTCTATTTGTTTTAGTGTAAAAAAGTACAAATATATGAAAATGTTTACGTTCACAAACAAGGGATTCAACGGTTTGGTCAGCCCTGCATGGAACAATCTATCCTTATGGACTGTGGAATTTCAGTTTTGGAACTGATTTTGCGTTGGTGCATTATGTACTTCTCTCTCTCTCTCTCTCCCCCTCTCTCTCTCTCTCACTCGCCCTCTCTCTCTCTCTCTGTCTCGCATATGAGCGTGCAGCATGGGGAAGCCCCACCCCTCAGTGAAAGACAGCGGATAGAGAAGCGGCTTTAGTCTCAACACACACGAGAGTCCTGCACAGGTCCACCACTTTTCCAAACCCGAACCCGCCTGTACCCATGTACATTAGACCAGCAGCCCGTGATTAAACACATTCTCTACACAGTACCGACCCGGTGCAGGACTCTGGCACACAAACAATATATGAAACACGTTATTACCAGGAAATGCATATGGTAGATAACATGACATTTTCATATCGCTGTTTTCTTTTACATCCCCATGCAGAACAGGAATTAATTTATCTTAAAACAAAAAACAAGCCCCCTTTGGGCCTAATGTTTGCACGTGCCTGTTTTATA
>JAPTYQ010000015.1:25069830-25095330 GCA_029814465.1 Ostorhinchus cyanosoma | reverse complement strand
CCACATGTTGGCAGTTATTGTGTGACTTTTTGATTAATAAGTTACTAACATCTACAACAGACACATTGGAGGCTTGTAGTACAGGATCAAACACAATATTGCCAAAGCTTTAGTGCATCCATCCATTCTCTGATCTGCTTTAGTCTTCATGAGGATTTGTTTATCTTAGCTACCGTACTTTTCACACTACAAGGCGCACTTAAAATCCTTTAATTTTCTCAAAAATCGACAGTGCGCCTTATGTATTAATTCTGGTTGTGCTTACTGACCGATTTTATGTGGTACACGGCTCTGAAAAATCTGTCAAAATGTTTTAGAATGACTTTCGTAAACTACGAAACCGCACTGCTTGATGGGTTGTCGGAGCATTACGGTAGTCAGGAGCCTCGCGGAGTAATACGTAGTACTGTGAGTTAAATAGCGACGTCCGGACGTGACCTCATCACCATTCCGCCAACGGAAGGGGGTAAATCGGTACGAAAACACAGACGGCGCTCCTGTTGTCGACTGAAAAATCCTCGGATCCGTGCGGCATAGGCTCACCTTATCAACCGAACCACTGGGCGATGTATCAGGGTCAACGAAGGCCGCTCTTCTTCTCTTTTCCTCCAACAGGCTAACAGATAGGTAAGGGTTTGTCTTCTTCTGACTTCTTCGTTTGTTGGATAGCAGCAGATATCCTTCCACACCGCCCTGGAACACCCAGATTTATCTGAATGTTTAGTTCCGCTTAATGCGCCTTATAATCTAGTGCGCCTTTCTGGTCCGAAAAACACGGTAGTAAAAAGTGAAAGTGGCTTAAACCCTGGATGTTTGGAATTTTAGTGCCGTGGTTCCTAAACTTCTTTAGCTTGAAAACCAAAAGATAACAGTAATGTCTCCCCGGGACCTAAATATGACCTTGTATTCATGTGGTTGGATCTTTTCGTTGTCCGTCGTTTCCGTTTGTTTTGTTTTTTAGGTTGTTTTTATCTTGTTCCGTTTTCTACGTTTGTACATTCCTTGTGTCTTTAGGTCGGCATTTATTAAATACTTCCAGAGGACTCTCCTCTTTTACCTTTATTATATAAATGAATTCATATCTTGTTATTCTTATGTGTTTTACTCAGTAGACAGTTTGGGGCACAATAAAAACAGACATATTTTGGGTCGTGGCGTGAAGTTTGAGAAATGCATCTTTTAGTTCGTGTATCTGCTAATTTACATCCAGTTATGGTGAATGAGTCTTAAAGGGCTCATATTTAGCTAAACCCACTTTTAAGTGGATTTCTACAACCTGTTTTAATTTCTTAATTTGTTACGTCTCTTAACTTGTTACATCACAACATTTGCTCATATAAGGTCAAGACTTCCGCCGAACATTTCTCCGAGTACGACATAATTGTTTATCAGCAGCAGCGGTTGTAGTAAAAACTGAAAATATGTCCAAACTTCGAGCCGATTACCTGAAATGTTCAGTTGTTGGTTGAACAGGACAGAGCAGCACAGCCAGCAACCTGGAGGGGGTGGGGCCTGAAGTGGCTCATTTGCATTTAAAGGGCCAGTGCTCAAAACCAGCTTTCTGGTGTCATTAGCCAGAAGGACCTGTGGAGTTGAATTAATGAAGAATTCAGACCCAAGCAGAGCAGTTATAGTTTATGTGGACCTCAGGGAAATGTTTTCAAATGCATAATTCCATTTTTAAAAAAAGCAAAATATGACCCTTTTAAGATATGCAGAGAATGGATGACTCTTAATAACTTATCAATAAAAATCAGATGAAACTGACAGGTATAAATGGAGACAAGTTAGTATTTGGCAAAAAAACAAGTCATGTTGTCCCGTTTTAGCAAGTCTTAAAACAACCTAGTGTTTACAATCTAATTAATATCCTAGATTTAAACCCTTTCTAAATCCTTTTGGAGGATAGTATTGCTCTGAAGTGGTACTGTGGTTTTTCTCATTTGTTCTTGGTTTTCTTTTCTACAGTGGCTTCGCTGCTTTTTTGTGCTGAGGTAGATCTGTTACACATTGTCTATAGTCGCTGAGTCAGAAAAAAAATAGTCCAACATACCCATCCGCTTGGTTTCTATTATCCGCTCTTACATGTTTAGTAAGGACGTAGAGCATTTTTTTGTTGTTTTTTTTTTTTTACAAAATATACAGTAGAAACTTTGAGTTTGTGTAAAAGGCTGCTTTGCACATACTTTGGTATAACATGATCAAAAGCAAAATGACGTAAACTGCCATAAACACATCAACACCTCACTCTGTGTTGTATCATAGGATCAAAATACAGGATTTGGTTGAATAAGCTATTGTAAGATAAAGTATGTGTCATATTTTCTGTGGTGAAATTAAACAGATTCAAAGTGACTCATGTTCAGTTTTAAAATAAACATTTGAAACATTCAGACTTGTAATTTTTATTAAAAATCTCCATCGACTCATTCGATTTTTGGCTGCTTTTCAACAGTACACTGACTGATAAGCTAAATTCAGGAATATTTTGAGTACTTTAATGATAATTTAACAGTACATTCTTTACTCAAGTGTAAGTACATATACTTGAGTAAAAGTAGAAGTACTGATGCACCTTCTTTACTGCAGTAAAAGTACCGATACTGACATTTTTCTCATTCACAAGTGTAAAATGGAAAAAATAGGTATTTGAAGGAATAAGTAACATCAAGACTGTGGAAACTAGAAAAGCACTCGGAGAGCACAGACCTCCGCCAAGTGCAACATTTCAAAGTGATCCACAATCCAGGATTTCTTCCGGATCACTCTTAAAAGTAAATCATTACTTCCTTGTACCATTTCCAACAAATTATGAAAATTTCATCAAAATCCATCCACAACTTTTTGAGTTATGTTGCACACAGACAGACAAACGCCGGCAAAAACATAACCTCCTTGGCAGAGGTAACTTCTTTTTTCATTATATTTGTGCAAATGAAAAATGGCGTATTACTTCATGAATATAATCTATTTTGGAATAAGGTTGTAACATTTTTACTTTCCAGATGTGCCGTATGTATCCTGTATAAATATGTATTTTCTGTTTTTATGTAATAACCTTTGATTTTACTAAAATTCTATGAACAGTTACATGTTTGGTAAATTAAATACACAGGAATCATAAAATGTAGAGAAAGTGATTTAGATATTCACATAAATGGTGCTAGAACTTGAAGGATTGAATAGGAACTACAGGTTTTAAAGGAAATTCTACCTGTCTCATGTTCTGTGATGTTTTTATTCATGTAGGTATTTATTACTTGGACTTGCTAATAATGGTTGCTAATAAACAAAAAAATGGAACATTTAATATAAATACACAACATGAAACAAAAATTAGTTTATTGATGATGTACCAAGAAATGTTTCTTTTGATTCAGAAGACATGGAAAACATGAATCATATCGTTGCAGTCCATTTTGTCGTATTCTCTACAGCACATGGAGTTCAGAGGAATCATCTTTTGTTCAGTCTCACATTCATACACAACACCGTGCTCCAACTCATATAAGTCCTTGTCTTGTGCACGTGTCGCCGTTGAATGGAGCCATGGCGATGGCGTGGACACATGGAGCATCACGGTACCATTTCAGCGAAACGCAGCCAGTCAGACACAGAAGCAGCATTCACTTTGTCCCTACTTGATTTGTTGATCTTCATTCAGTAAATATAACAGCCCTGCTATTCTACTTAGTAGAAAAATGTTTGATAGTATAAAACAAACAATGACATTTAAGTAAAAAAGTAATGCAGTTATAGGCACATGTATAAAACTTACTTATACATTTAAACCCTTGTCGCCCATTGAAGCTTAAAAGACAAATATAGTGCTTTTATCTGAACTGTACAATAAAGACTTGTACGAGGAAACACGCGAGTTATACTGGCAAAAATATCAAATGTTAAAGGCAGAATATATTTGACTTCCATAGATAAGCGTGTGCATGATCTGCGACAACTACATTATATCTGAAAACAGACTTTTACAATTATAGCTTGTAGCTTTATAGTGGTTAAAAAAAAAAGAATGAAAGCTGGAACGCCTTTTTGCTCACAAATTCAGCTTTCGTGTTTCTGACATTCTACACCCATTAAAAATGTTTCAGTTACAGTTTGTTAAAATATTGGAGAAAACAGAAATGAAAAACAAGGCGGGAACAAACAGGAAGCTCTGAAGTCATGTTCTGTGGATGTGAACATTAACACTGTGTAAACAGCATGGCACCGGCTGCGAAAGAATCAGTTGCTGTGTGTTTTTCTTGGTTGTAAAATTGGTGACTGACATGAGCTGTGAAGGCAGAGCCGTGACCTCAGCACACAGAGTCAGTGCTGACTGGCAGCCTCCCACTGCGCCGAACCTCTTTCTCCCTTTTCTCCCGCTGTTTTTCCAGCTTCTCCTGAGCTTTACGCATGTCCTTCAGCTTCTTCTTGATCGTTGACCGGTCGCTCTGACTTGACACACCCAGCGCCTGAAAACAAATGCACAGATCGAGGGTTTAGAGCTTCATTTCTATGATTAATAAGAAAGATTACAAGCTATATTTGGCTGAGGAAAACTATCTAAAGCCTATTCACACAGGACTAGTGCTACCAGTGGAGCCCAGGTAATACAGTTGCAGAAAAAATTATTAGATCACCTTTGTTTTCAATTTCTTGTTCATTTTAATGCCTGGTACAACTAAAGGTACATTTGTGTGGACAAATATAATGATAACAGTTTAAGAGCTGCTATCTATCCATTTTCCATAGTTTTCTTGATAATCAAATTCCCTTAAGTTTTTACATCAATAGCTATGGCATTATACTGGCAAAAACAGTGCTTTTAGGCATTCCATGTTTTCTTTTGTCTGTTTTAGTAAAATGATACACACAGGAGTTAGTACTTGACTGCATAACTGTTGTTTTTGATAACTTTTGATAGTCTAATAATTTTTTCCTGCATACGTATGTAATAATAGCAAAGTAAACATTCTACCACAAACGCCTACGGCTATTTGCACAAACACAGCAGTTCTGTGATGACATTAGTTCTGTGTGAATCCACATCTGTGAGACGATACATAGGCTTATGTCATAATATAGCATGGATATTCACCGATAGACCAAACTTAAAGCTGTCAAGTAGGGTGACGCCAAAAGATGACTATATGGATGACATGCAGGTATCAGTTGGCAGTAAAGTGGTTATTGAATACTAACTGACCACATGAAACACAGATGTAGGGGGTTCATTTCCAAATCACTGGATGCAGGACAGTCAGTCACAATAGGGGAAAGAAAATTTCTAGAGCCCTATTATAGCGTGTCACCGATTAATAAACATTGGTCAATATGTAACTGATTAACCTTTTGGCTGTACGGAGATTCTGTCACTCTGCTACTGTGTCTGTGCTGGACGAAGGGTTGGAATAGTAAAGCATGTTTAGTTTCACTGTGACAATCACGTACTGCTATATAAATATATATATATCACATATCAGCTGATATATTGGATATTGACTTTTTTGTAAACCCTCAATATCAGTATCGGCCCCAAAAATCCCATATTGGTCGTGCTCTAAAAATTTCCCTGTGATTAAAAACTGCTTTGGTTCCACTGAATGCATTCAACACTTATTTAACATTATGGTTCAATAATTGTGCAACAGTAATTATGTTTGCATGCAAAACATATTCAGGGTCTGCCCTTATTTGCAAATATTCCTACTAAGCTGTTTACATGGCTAATGAAAATGAATATTCCAGCATTTTTTCAAGCAAACAGCACTGTTCAGCACTGTTTGTCGAATTGCCTAAAGTGTGTGACTCAGCAGATCAAACTGCTGTTACAAAGTGTTATGAATTAGGTCTGAAGTGGTTTAAGAATTATCTATCTGGAACAACTCCGTAGATAATTAAATTTGTGCTTCACTTACACCATCTTTTTTCCTTATTCAGACTACACAGGTAAATATAGAGGTTAGTTGCATGTGTTGTCCAGAGCATAGTTATGTTTATTGAGGAATATGATCATTGGAGTGAGTTTAATTCATGGATATTTTGCTAACAGGTTAGTCTGAGTATTAACTGAACAGACAGTATTAGTCTGAGCAGCAGGTTGAAAAATATTGAACAGATCTGCATTGGAAATGTGGACATGTGGAAAGCATGAAACTGGATAAAATGGTTTGTTTATGTATACATAACGTTTATACATTTTAATGTAAGACAGAAATGCTGCAGATCTGTGAAAGCCCAGTTTGTCAGTGGGACAGGTTTAGTCTGGTCACAGGGGGGCGTCCAAGACAAAGCTAATGCCTCCCTACAGTCCTCCAGTTCCAACTGCACCTAAATACAAACTTAAGGAGCTGACAGTTCACCTTTAACTTGTCACTGTCTAAGTACAGGAGCTGCTGTCCATCCACCCCCTTGGCCGTGAACTCTGGTGTGTACTGGTCCATGTTCAGGCCCATCAGCCAGTGACAGACCTGCTGATTGGTCCATTCAGACACAGGTCTGTTCTGCCATTGATACTCTTTTCCTGTAGCGACGGGTTCATCATCCAAGGTCTAAAGAGGACACAGATAATACAGGAATTACTGTTTGTAGTGGCAAAATTATTTAAAAATGCACTGACGTGACCCAAATCTACTTTATGTGAGGGGTTCTGAAATTCCAGTGAATTCCAATTTTTTTTCGTGCACAGAAAGAATCCAGTTATTAATAGGGCTGGATGTGACAAACTAATTCTCTGATCCAAACCTGTCTTCATTGAAGACCTGATATCAAGAACTTTGAGCTCAATTCTCAGCGTAAGGATTAATATTGAATAAAATTACCCAGGTTAGTGTTCGTTGTACAATTTCATAGACAAAATAAATTGCTATAAACTGTAAATGCAGTATCTTTAACTGAACGTTACTGAATTGAATGAGCAATAAGAAAAAATTGGGACCTTGAGAATTAGTCGATACCCAGCCCTAGTTCAAAAGAGCCTTCATATATAGAAGATGTCTGCTAACAGTGTGCATCAGCCATTTGTTTTGGAAGTCGGTCAAGTGATGCTAAACCCACTAGTTAAGAGAATGACATCATGTTTTCCACCTTTTTAGTAAAGACAGCCATATCTGAGAACTGGAACCTATGTGCAGAGTACATACAAACTCCCCGAACTAGCACTGAGAAATCAAGCGTGCAAATACAGCAAAATAATAACATTCTCAAATGCAGGACTATGTGCATTTTAGTTTATTTTAAACACTATAAAATCTGAAAAAACAAAACAGATGCTGAGTCGGCACCGAGCAGGCAACAGAGCAGACAAAATTGTCCTGTGGTCTGCCAAAGCTTGTAAAGAACATGAAGCTTCTAGTTGATGGTTTTAACAGAGGCAAAAGTACAAACTGTTAACATCACAGCTGACTGAGGAAAAGCTGAGCCACAAGACTTGTTTCAATACAAAACAAAACAGCTTCAACACACACATGCAGTTCTCTTCTATGCCCCTTTCATTGATGATATAATCAGAGCTATGAAGGGGGGAGGCTCGAAGAGCATGCTTAAGAATGTCCCCTTTCAGCTGCATCAAGGCGTCCCACACTGCTTTTGTGACGGCGCAACAAGGAGAGCACTCACCTCGCTGGAAGAGAAGATTAAAGTGTGTGAGCGCCCAGACAGATTGGGTTCAGCGACTAACCCAGAGATGTCTGAACTGGGGCTGGCAGGGTTAGAATCATCTATGACTGAAAAACTCTGGAACAAGTGGAAACAAGGAACGCATTTACTAAAGTCAAACATCACCAAACAACAATTCTTCACTAGGAGAGGCAGAAAAATGCAACACAACAGCGCCGTCTATCTGTGTAAGTGTCTGAATTATGACAATTAGTCCTTAAAGCTGTGATCACACTGGTAACAACCCAAACCTAGGATCTCCAGCACAACAGAGTCACGAAAATCTCAACATGCAAGAAGCAGCGATGAGATAAGTACCTGCTGTGTGAATTTCATTGTGTTGTTAATATTCGCTTTGATTAAAGTGACACACGTCCACCACCCAAACGACATCAACAACTTCTACACTACAGCCACTAACACTACACTACTACAACAACTACTACTACTATTACTACTAAAAGAACACAAACAGTTCAGGTATGGGGTGATGCCCTCAAATTAGTCAATTAGACACTATTAAATAATTATGTGTTAAAAGTTAAATAAGCAGCATATGCATGTAGTAGGGGTCAACTGATTCTTGAATCAGATATATGGCATTTTTATGTTTAATATGTGCTACATTGGCTCTGATACTGATTTGATTTGTTATGTAATGTCCACCTTCACCGAGTTTACTGCTGTCCCACTGTGACACTGGAGTGACTGAGGGCTCCATCGAGGACATTTTGAGACCTTTACGGCCACTTTCTGTATGTCAGCACAATTCAGTGTGTTAGGACATTAAACGCAGGGCTAATAGGGGACGCCCTGAAGTATTGAAAAAGATAAACAGGGGAGGTGCCGGTATGCTGAAAGAAACACCATAATAATGAGGATTAAAGATGATTCATAGAAGTGCATTAACATCAGAAGAATAAAAAGATCAGAATTTAGCAACTGTTTGTTCATTTTTACTATATGATCCTGTTTTAATGTAAATTGATTTGTCCTTATTTTATAACTAAGAAGACCCAAACCGAATGACAATAACATATCTCTGTACCAAAAAAAAAAAAAAAGAAGAATTACCATTTTCAGTGTTACAGCACTTTTGAGTTGCAGGCTGTGTCATTTGAACTCAAAATGATCACTCTTTTTTTTTGGGAAGTCTACAAACGGGACGCTGCTACAGTAATAGTTTTCAAAATAGTGTGGAGAGTGAAGTTGCTTTAGTGGCACATTTGTGAGTTGTAATATAAAAAGATAAAAAGTCTTTGCCTAAACTTGCCATTTTCAGTGTGTAGTTGCAGTTTGGACATTGCTGTTGCTGTCTGAAAACAGTAATATGCAGATGACACAACAATGCTGACTGAAATAGTAACCCAGTGACAGGATTATTTCATCAGTGCGTCACGTGAACCAGACTAAACATGAGGAAAAATTCCTGATAACATCAAAATGACAATGTCATATATTATGTTGTGCATTTCAGCAATTATCTAATTGTTGATTTGCTCATCTTAAACTTAAAGAGGGTCTGTATTAGCTGTATTCTAAATTTTGATGTTCATTCCTATTGCAGTTGTATATCCATCCCAAATATCTTTTTTCTGGATTCTAATTCTGTTGTGGTATCGGTTGACCCCTAACATGTAGTGATATTTCAATTAAAGCAGTTTCTCGTTTTAGAGGCAGGTTATACTTGCAGTAATATAAATACAATCCAAATCAGTAAACTGTTGCAACAGCTAATGTATTTGCAACTTGAAGACAAATTAATTCATCTGATTTTTAACATAATGTAAATTACACTATCAAACAGCCTGCTTAATACAAGCTAGTGATAAACCAAATATTGAACAAACTTATAATTAAAAGTTAATATAGCTGTTGCAACAGGACTGATTTTGGCATGATTAATTGAACGTGGATAATTATATATTATTAGTGCCCTATAACACAACCACATACCCTCTACAAAACACAATTAATGATTCAGTGGGTGCATTTGAGGTGAGAAATTACACATCTACAGTTAGTAAAGCTCCACTGTGTCATCTAAAATTGGCAGTAAAACAAAAACGTGTATACTGTACCAAATCTAATGAGCGACTGAATAAAGACGACCAGGAGAGATTTGTCTGTTTGAAGGAAACATGATTCAGTGAGATATGTCTTCCAGTGACAAAGCACTGATAAAAATTCCTATACAGCAAAAGAACCGTTTTCTTAGCAATCACATCTCTTTGGCTCAGCCTGGGTCTTGAATTCATTAGACTGTATCGTGGGAACACAAGCCTCAACCACAGCCTGTATGTGACAGCTAACCGGGCGTTTCACTGCATGCGTTTGATGTGTCACTATTTGCAAACTCATTGAAAAGCCACCAAATCTTTTCCCGCCTGCTGCCCCTGATGGCTAACATATGGATCCAGTTACTGTGGCCTTTGTATAGTGTCTTATTTGCAGAATTGGCCAATGGCGGCACATGTCTGAAAACAGGAAACAGCCTCCCATTAAGTGTCTACTAGTTTTACCCTTTCAACAAGACTAAAATATATTGCCGTGACAGAAGTGAAACACAAACAGTGACTGAGAGGAATCAAACTTGTGACCTTGCATCAATCTAATTTATGGAAATAACTACAGCTGGCCGCAAGTATCCTCTAGAACTATTTTCTATTTTCAGAGACATTTGGTACAAGTTACATACCTTATTTTTGCGGTCCTGGCTTTGCTCGCTGCTGGTCTCTGTTGCAGCATAAGGCAGGCTGCTGCTTGAAGACGAGGGCTCCCTGTCTCTGTCTCGGTCCCGGTCTTTGTCTCCAAACCAGGAGAAGGGCATACAGGTAGGGATGGACGTCATTGATTCGGCAGGAGACAGGTTTCCTCCAGACTCCTCTAGTAGTTCCGCAGACCCCCTTGGAAAAGGAGAAAATAGGGTTAAAATAGAGGAAGTTCGGTGTAAGACAAAGATGGTCAGTGAACATCTGTTCAACAGCTTTCAGATACAGCTGGTATGAGAGCACCTACACTGCAAAAATCCAAATCTTACCAAGTGTATTTTTCTCATTTCTAGTCCAAATATCTCACTCTTAAAATAAGACATAATCACCTAAAGAGTAACTTTTCAGTGAGATCTAAACTTATTGTTAGACAATAGATCTTGAAAATCTTATTTCAAGCAATCTTACCAAGATAATTTTCACTTTTTCCATTGGCAGATTTTTTTTTTTTTTTTTTGCTTAATTCAAGATTTCTGTGCTTAACTGAAGCCAAAAAAAATCTGCCAATGGAAAAAGTGAAAAATATCTTGGTAAGATTTCTTGAAATAAGATTTTCAAGATCTATTGTCAACAATAAGTTCTTATATCTCACTGAAAAGTTACTCTATAGGTGATTATGTCTTAATTTAAGTGTGATGAGATATTTTGACTGGAAATGAGAAAAATACACTTGGTGAGATTTTCAGTGTAATGTAGTAACATGGCAACCAATAATTATTTTTACCTGCTGTCCAAAGACGCTCTCATTGCCTCCTTATCATGCTTCTTCCCTTTTCCTCCCGACTTTCGAAGGCCACTGCATTCATCAAACAGTGTGATTAGTGTAACAGTGCTGCTAAATAAGTGAAGTAACAAATACTGTTTATAAGTGTGGAGACTCACCCAAAGTCAGGAAACCGTCTTTTGGGTTTTCCTGCTGATAATGGCTCATTTAATTCTTCTGAAACCAAAGAACATTGATCAGGTTCACAAAATAATGTAAGTCAATACAATGAGACAGGGAATGTGACCCAAAGTTCATATCACAATCTTATTAATATCGTTTATCTTTTGTACTACGTTTATACATGCACATTTTTTTGCACTTTATTCTGTTGCTGCTTTGACCAGTGAATTTGTGAATGTATTGGGTAATTGAGAGTTAAGAAAGAGCTTCAATTGGAAGGGAATAACTCAAAGACAAAAAATAAACGGAAATTGCAAACCGATGTGCACTTTTCAAATTCTGACACTTAATCAGCCATTTGTTTTTGATCTTCTCTCAACATCTGACATAAAAGAGTTGGGATGTCAGGACAGGGAAAATATTTGTGGCTTGGCATGTCATATTGCAGATCTACATTCCACCAAACCCTGTTCTCTATCTCTCTAATCAGCACCTTGCCTGGCAAACAAAACAACCATGTTAGTCTCGACTCTCCTGCGTTTGCTACCTCCATCATGCTTTGGTTACTTCTCAAATGCCTCAATAAGAAACAACTGGTTTTATAAGCAAGTCTTCATCCTGCAAAATATATTATTAAACGTTCTTTAAAGTTATCAAGTGAAATATGGAAACACAAGAACAACATCAAATTTGGACATCTATAAGGTTGTTCATGATGCATCACCAGATTGCCCGCCCCTACATGCAACCATCACATGTAGATTTGAATACCTTTAAGCTCTTTGCTCTTGCCTTTGGACTCCCTCTTCTTGGCATTGCGCATGAATCCAGATGGAGACTGTGGTGATAAGGGGTCTTTTAATGGGGACAAAGAGGGACTTCCACTGCTTTCAATGCTGTCTCCCTGTGATGGCGACAGGGATGGGCTGCTGGAGAGCTCTGCCTTACTGCAGGACACTTCTCTACTCTGCCCTGCATCATCTCTCTGTCCATTTCCAGTTGAGCAGATGGGCACGGGCAGGGACAGGCTCTCTTGGATGGACCTCCTCCTCCTCCTTGGAATTTCTGGCTCCTCTTGTTCCTCCTCCTCCTCCTCCTCAGTTTCCTGTAGACATAATATTAATTATTTACTTGTCAAATACAAACATGAGCAGATAAGATGGAAATATCTACTCTACATAGGTCTGATTAGCCATGTCATGTACACACACTGTAAATAACAGGCCTGGGATACTTGTACATAATTTAGTGTACATGCTCTGAACTGACTATATTATTACTACATGATTGCTTTCATGTACAAGTCTGTTCCTAATCATGTTTAAATATTTTAAAATGTTTTTATACATAAGGGGGCAGATGAGCCACAAAAAGTGGTACTAATTTGTTGGACAAAATAGATGATATTTACTGTGATTGAGAAGTTTGCTTCATACAAACTCATTTTTCAAAGATAGACCTGCTTATCTTAACACTGTACAGTTTTAGATGAGAGGCACAGGTTGTTTTTGCACAACAGTGTTAAAATCAGACAGGTCTTTGATAGCGATCGTGTCTTGACGAGGTCATGTCACACTTTATTTCTAACTTCAAAAGGCGGTCAGTGTGGTTTGCATCAACACAATGTAATGTGTCTGACCTGTGAGTGACTTGAGGCCACTGTGAGGCTCTCCTTCAGTTTGTTCCGTGATGGAGGCTGGCGTTTTGCCTTCTGAGCCAGCATGCCTTTTGCTCTGTGTGCACTGGTGTCCAAGCGCTCAGTCTCAGGTACCACCTCACTCCAGTCTTGTTCTACAGAAACGCACACAGCAGAATACTCAACACAAGTCTAAAGATATTGCATCTTTGTTTTAATCATTGACCAGGGTTTATGAGGTGTGCTTATGAATGTTTTACAGATCACACACTCAAGCTATGACGTGTGTCCTTCCGTATGAAATTGTATTTAACATCGAACAACCCTTTGTACCTTGCAGTGAGTCAACAGACTGTGTATTAGAGACTGGGTCTTGGCTGCTTTGTCCCTCCTCTGCTGCCGAGTACTGAGCAGTCTCCAAACTCAAGGCCCCTCTTGACTCCAGGACCGCTATCTGTGAACAAAACAATAGCATTCATGTTCAGTTCCTCTAGTGGAGTCTACATGAATAACCATTTATTAAAGCTGAGGTTTATCTTACTCTGTTCTGCAAACTCTCCAGTTGCTCCTTGTACCACTTGTCTTTTTCTTCTAAACTCTTTTTCAGGTCCTCTTCCCTCTTCACAAAATCTATTTCTCTGTAGAGGAACCAAGGAAATGTGCTCTCCTATTAGTCCTGATAAACAACTTGTAAACGCATTTTTTATTATGTCCCAAACATTTCACCCCCTATATGGACTACTATGATGAGAAAAAGTAATATTGCATCTTTCTTCTCATTAAGCTATACAATTCGTGCTGATATTAGTGTAGGAGAGCAGAGTGTTTGTGGAATAAATATATGCAACTTTCTTTTTTCTTTTTACTTTCTCCACAGTCTGTCTACATACCTAAAATGTTTAAAATATAATAAACGCAACATGAAAACATCCCGTTACTGAATGTTCAATAGTTTTACACTTACATATGAAAATATATCAATATATTAAGATGTGCTGTTCAGTTTTTACATAAAAGCATTTGTCAACATTGTGTTTAGCTGCTTTATAAAAAAAATAAAATAAAATTACTTGACTAAACCACTGACTCTTGCAAAATGTATCATTCCATCAATGAATGCCAACCTCAGGTCACCCATGCCAACATTTAAAATACTGTTGTGTAACTCAGGACAAACTCACTTCTGTTGGTAGTCCTTCAGCAATTTCTTGGCCTTGTTGTACTTCTTGTCCAGAGTCTCATACTGGGCCTGAGTGTCAGCTAACTGTTCGTTAACATTCTTGCACAGAGTCTGAGCTTCAAGCCAGTAACTCTCCAACTTCAGGATCTTTTCATTGCTATCCTCCAACTTTTGCTCCAGTGCAGTTTCTCTGGCCTCAAACAATGACTTGTCCTCTTCCGATCCCCTTAGCTGTAAAGAGATGATGACAAGTTCACTGTACTAACACCATTTATGTGCTTGTTAGTTTACTCACATTTTAGGAATTAAAAAAAGGCAGCATGATAAAAAAGCAACTAAACCATCAGTCCATTTTCAAAATACCTTTTCCTTAAGTTGATTTATTTCAGCTGCTGCAATGCTATGTTTGAGCTGCAGCTGTGGGGAGAGGAAAGAAAATAACATTAGATTAGAAAACCTTGAACAGAACAATAAAAAGTTGGATTTCAATCTCTAAATCATGTACAAGTGCTGTATGATACCTCTTTGAACTTGAAGGCCATCTGAGAGCTGTCCATGTTGGTTGGCATAAACAAGACCTCTGAATCAGGCAGCTCAAACACTTCTACGTTCCGCCCTGGAGAGAAATTGGAGCCTAGAATCCTCTCATCCATGGAATCCTCTTCATAACGCTCCTCCTGAAACATGACACATAATGGTATCACATATTGCATACACCAACACACACACCCTACATGCCCAAGAATATGCTCAGCATGTGTCAACAACACTCCCAGTAGCAGAATTCCCCGTTATCTGCATCAATAAATCAAAGCTAAACACTGGTGGAGTGGCCCAAAGCATGGAGGTTTGGCCACTAATATCAGCAGAAAATCAGCAGTATTTTAGAAACATTAGCGGTAATCAGAGTAACTTTGCACAGACACTCAAGTTTTGCATATACACAATCACTAGAGAATTTCTCAAATTTCTGTTGTATATGTTTCTGTTACAGTAAATACCCCATAACAAATTTCCAGACTCAAATTTCCAGTCCTCACGGTAGATTTTTAAGATGATATTTGACTTTGGAGTACAAACAGGTTTAGTAAGTAAATAAATAGTTCTAAATTCTAAAAACTGACATGAACAGTTTGCTGCATTCAGAGATGCCAAATGATTATACAATGTTTGTAGCTTGGCAGATGCTTGTATGATTTATTAATGAAAAAAAAAACAGAATAGAGGCAATAGTCTGGAAGTACACATGATTTTCCACCCGTTTCTTTTTTCCCACACTTATGCAAACCTGGAAATGACAAAATCAAACTCCATACTTTTCCATACTGCATGGGTCATACATTCATTCCTCTACCATAACCACTAGCCTGTGGCTGGGCGTTCTTCAGAAAACAAACATTTCGCAACTCAAGGAGCCAAATGAACACCTTACAATACAGCACAGTTGTGACGCATGACTTACAGACAGCAGCTTACTGTACTTCCTGGTTTAGCAGAGAGGGTTGGACTGGGCACAGCAGAGGGGATAGGAATAAGCAGAAGGTGAAATTTCAGAAACTTCTTGACCTGCTGACTCACCTCTTCCGTAGAGTGCTCGTACAGGTCGTCCAGGTGCTGCTGTTGCTGCTGCTGCTGGTGGTTTTTCTCCTGCTCAAGGGTCTCGCTGATGAGGCGTGCTACCTCGCTCTGTGTCCCTGGCTTCTCTCGACCAATTAGAAACCTGTTTGTGGAGAATTTGTTAATGTCACACATAAAATGGAAATTTTATTTGTTCTCTTGAAACTCCACAATGCAGTATCTGTCCTCTAGCTCACATGCAAGAGGGAAATGCAAATTTTGGGATTCAGTTTAGGCCTTACCCAGTCATGTAGGTATTTCATTTGCATGTAATAAATAACATGTTCGACAATACTTTGAGTCTGAAGTAAAAAAAAAAAAAAAAAGCTGATCTCTGAACTTTCAGGAATCATACTTATTTCTTATATCTTTTTGAGATACCAGACTTTTCACCAGCAACTTCTTGTGAGAGACACTTGAGAGAGCACCAAAGTCCTAGCATAGATTTAGTACAATTCTCAAAGCAACTATGGGCAAAAGTCTTTACTTCAGTGAGGAGATGTGACTGACCCCTTTGGTAATGACATACTTTTAAAAGATGTGAATAGTTGATAAAAATAAAGAAAACTTGGAAGGAAGTGATGATCAGAGGACAGATAGGCTTACTGATGGTTTAGTCTTTATTAAGACATGTCAGAACTGTGAAGTTGAATATTCAGCACTACAGAGAGAGAAATGCAGGAGACCACTAAAATTATCCCGGCGTATTCTAATTGCCTACACTTAATTAAATGCACTTTGATTTAGAATTTGGAAAATGTCTTCTACCTCTGTCTTCCTCTATTTTTTTCTCTGCTTGAGAAACTCAAGCCTCTTCAAAGCTTCCCTCTAATGTTTCTCACCTTAAAAGCTTTGTGAATAACTAGGATATAGTCTCAACTTCAATCAGAAATTTTTTATTAACTCTAAGGGTTTTCTTAGATTTCTTCAGGAGGAACCAGTCTTTGTACTACTGAGCTTTATGAGTACAGTCCCAGACTCTGTTGAATAGATTGTCTCAGAGCTCACCTCACAGTGCCTTTGGTGTTTTTCAGGACTGTAGCAGCAAATAGTTGGGTGACTCCAACCAGACTGATTCCATCCACCTCCACAATCTGATCATTTACCTGTATACTGCAAAGACAAAAGATGGAGATGTTTCAAAAGCATTCCACTGAAATGTTATGCGCTATAATTATGACAAAAAAATTATACTAACTGGTAATAAAAACAAACTAAAATTCCATGGGAAACACAAGTAGCAGGATTAGTTTTTAGCTTCCTCTTGAGGTTATAAATAAATGTGGTTGTTTTTTTCTTGTACATTGCTGGGCTCTCGGGAATGAGGAATTCCAAGAGGGTGACACTAAAAACTTATGTTGTGTAGTGTACAGTGACTGCGTGCCATGCTTCCTGTTGAACATGCAAACATTTTGAAGCCGTGCCTCTAGTGAAGACAGTGTGTGGCTTTGTGGCATGTCAGCACAGTAACTCACCGTCCATCTTTCTCAGCTGCTCCTTGCTCTGTTATGGTTTTCACAAAGATGCCAAGTTTCTCTAGACCCTGGTCAGCTCCAACTCCCATTCCTATGATACTGATACCGAGGCCATTGTCTCCTGGATGTGAAGAAATTTGTGAAATTTTGAAAGATGAAGTATAAGTAACATGGCACAAATGTGTTTTCCCCCTTAATACATTTTTCCTCACCCCCTTTATCCTACCTTTCTCTATCTCAACAGGAAACACGTCCATCTTCTCTACTCTTTTCTCCAGTTCATACTCGGCAGATGCAGCAACAGGATCCACATCATCGTTGCGTCGATCATATTCCTCATTGGAGAAGGTGCTGAAGACCTGTGAAAGTTCAAATACTGAATGAGTAAACTGAAAATACACCATAAGTGTGCTTACTGAGAAGTTAAGCTTTGACAAATTAAGGTTAAAAAGCTACTTAATGTTATAACCCTTTGGATCATTTTTGAGATTCAGCCAACTTATTTCTTTGTTCTGCAAATAATGGCTACTGATCTTCTGACTAGGGCTGGGCGATGTAACGATGACGATATATATTGTGATATAACTTTTCCTTGATTGAAATATGAGACATGTTCAATACAATTTCAATATAATTCATTCGTCCATGATTTGACAGACATAAGAACAGCCAATCCTAGTTAAGTAGCGCCACACCGAATTAATCACCCTAGAGCCACAGTAGGTTAGGTTGACGCACACATCACAGGCGTAAGAGCAGCCACAGCACACATGCTAATGTTTGGGCTGCAGCGGAAGATAATGACTGTTCCCTCGGGAGAAAATCTGACCGAGAACTCGGGCAACCGGGTTACTGAAAAGTAGGGTGCAGCATAGGAGCCGGGAGCCAGATGTTCAAAGCATGTCAAGCTTCATTTTCGGTTTACACCAGTTATGGCAGTTAAGGAACGCACCCCCATGTGTATATACCCCCGACATTGTTTTGTGAAGATTGTCTGTTTTGTTTGTGTTCTGTTTTAAAAAATTAAAAGCTTTAGCCTACTGGTCAGACTTTTAGTTTAGTTTTAAATGTATGTACCAGTTTTATTTATCTGAAACCGTTATATAATGTTTTTCAGCACATTTGTTATGTTCAACCTCTGACAGAAAATAAATCATATTTAAATCAAAAATAACCTTCTGATGTCTTCACAACTAACTTACGAGTAATGGAAAATTTAAGCTTGACAAAAATAGTGATCTGATTTATATCGTGATACAATATCGATGTCGTCTGATATGGGGAAAAAAATCATCATATGACTTTTTTCCGTATTGCCCAGCCCTATTTCTGACTGATAAATTATCTGATAATTGCGACTAATAATTATTTTTTATCATCAATCACTGCTGAAACATGACCATGTATGATAAATACATCAAAAGGAATGCCTAAAAGTAAAAAAAAACTATTTTATCTATGTGTATCATTTATATTTACACTCAGCATATTAACATGTCCCCTCTCAGATAAAGCTCTGAATGCTTGAGTCACGCATTCACCAATTGTCCCATGATTTTAGATTCAGCTAACAGTCACTAACCCACACGCTGCTCATATCAACTCATATCGTCACCAAAATGAACAGTGTTACTGTGCATCATAAATCTTCCTCATTTTGTCTGGACCTAGTTCTAAACTTCAAAACAGTGACAACGTCCCTAAAGCAGAAGATCCACTCTAGAGGACTAGCATCAGAGTTTTATGAAGCTGTGAACTTTGCAGGCAGGCCTCACAAAGCACTGGGTGAGTCCCAGAGGCTGATTTCTGGTTAGAATTATAAAGCACACACACAGACATAATATGGCAGGGTATGAGCAACGCTGAAAGTAGGGCACAGCTGGGGAGAGCTAAGCAGTGAGTGAATATAGCAAAGATCAATGGTTGGAGGCGACAAGTGTTGTCATCAGCAGAGTAAAAGTAAGAGCAATACTAAAGAAAATAACAATCTTATCTTAAAACCTTGGGTCAACTACCATTACCCAGTTCTGACACACCAACTGTATGTAAATACTTACAACAACACTGAGCTTTTTACCTAATACCACTGAAATTATCGGGCAGAATGGTCTACATAATCCACTCTGTAAAACACTCACAGAAACAAGCTGAAGTGAGCACAATATTCTGCATAAAATGGATTGGAGAGGGCCATCTGTTGTGACTCAGTGACTACAATGTAGTAACAGTGTGCCTGTTATTCTGTGTGTTACAAGATTAGCAGCAACACAATTCTGCACTGAATTTTGTTTGGGACCAAGGTCTAGTAACATGTTTACGCAGAATCCAACAGACAGAAAACTACTTTAGATTTTCAAGTGCACTCATCTATAGGAAGTTACATTAAACAAACAGGCAATCTGATGTTCTTTATTGTGGAAAAATCCTTGCAAGACTCCATTGGGAGCTTAATCTTCTCTCCTGATTATGGTGAAGAGCCCAGGATAGGTCTGTAACACAGCCCCCTGCGTGGTTATTGTTAGGCTTAATCTGGGTGGAGTCCTTAAATTGGGGTTATCAAACACTGAAGAGCAGGTGATCACTCAGCAAATAACAAAAAGGGAGCAAGGCTATAGGATTAGCCTTTGATAGAGAGATTATTCACGACAACTGATGTATGATGTAATCAAGTAAATATTTCCACTCTGGGCAACAGAGTCTGAGGTCTAGATCCTGCAACGTGTTAAGACTTGAGGAATCAGCCGCAACCAATCTCCTTTTCCCCTTGTCTTTTGGTTTCCTCACTGTGTAGCATTTGGACACATCCCAACACGGTGCAGATAGTAAGCTTCCAGAATAAGCTCTGTGTTCTGCATGGGAGTCTGTTCAATTTGTCAAAGTGAAATAGTACCAGAGTTTCTCTGAGACATTTATGCTACCAGATTCTTATTATGTTATCTCGATTCAGAACGTTCATGTACTACTTCAGTGCACTCATAGGTACCCCTCCCAAATGAAAGAAGATTAGACAGTGGCAGATTATGCACACCACTGCAGCTCTGTGGTGAAGGCAGGAATGCTTTTCATGGGGCCTCTACCCTCCATCATCCCAAGAGAGTTCCCCTCCGTCTTGGACCATATTGTCACAGGCCTGTCAAACGACACACTGTGTTATCCCTTTATTATACCAAAGTGTGCTATCTAAAAACTATAAATATATAAACCCTTTTTATATCCGAAAGGCTCCTCAAGACATAGCTGCCCTAATTGCAACTTAAAACCAACATTCCCTGTCTCTGAACAACAAGCCTCTATGAAACGAAATGGCAAAGCTTATCAACTAATTTAGACAGTTAAAAATGGATGCACAAAACTAGAGCAGACAGAAATTTCATTAAGGCAGAAAAATGCTTTTTAGTTGTGACTTTGGAGACTTTAGTAATTAAGGCTTGAAAATGT
The DNA here is from genome assembly GCA_029814465.1 of Ostorhinchus cyanosoma. Classification (NCBI taxonomy): domain Eukaryota; kingdom Metazoa; phylum Chordata; class Actinopteri; order Kurtiformes; family Apogonidae; genus Ostorhinchus; species Ostorhinchus cyanosoma. The sequence continues at coordinate 25,074,674 of JAPTYQ010000015.1, read as the reverse complement.
AGGCTAATAGAAAAAAGGGAACACCAGTGCATCCTGTGTCCCGGCGAGGGCTGAGCAGCAGCATTAGTTCACTCGGCGTTTCCCCCTTTACCTCCCCCTCTACTCCCATGTCTGACTTCCCTGTTGCCATGGACTCGCAGGCCTTTTTCAAACAATGTTCTGTTCTTTACTGAAACCTAATCACTCAACCACTGTCTTCTTCACAAGAAAGACAGAAATCAATCTCTTTACTAGCCCCATGCTCACAAAAATACCCCTTACACAGTGCACAGTGTTATCACTGTCTCCAGTTATCAGACTAAACACTCATTTTCCATTTACTGCTCAGCACATGCCCAGCTGACCACCGGATAAAACTGTAACACACAGCTGTTGATCGAGCATACTGACTCCAACAAGTAATGGGCAAAAGAGGAATGGTATGACATTCAAAGTTATTTAATACATTCTTTTAACACCATATGTCCCTTGAGGTCTGTGTAGAAATTTAACACATTAACTGCTGAAAACTTGTTAAATGACTGAATTAGGTAAAGCTAAATTGTATGTTGTGGCTAAATTATGATAGTGACACATAGTGCTAACTTGCAGAAAAGGGGAGGGGAAAAAATTACCCACCAGTTGCAAACTGGGAAGAATAAAGACAGAGCATCCACTTCTCTGTTGTAAGGGTTAAGTGTGTGACATTTGGTGGTGAAACTACTGACTGAAACCCACAAAAACTCCACATTTTTACCTACAGTTGCTGCAAATGAGTATAGGCAGACCAATATATAGATTTTTTTCAATATCAGCCTTTATTTTTTGAAAGTCGATACTTGATCGGTAGTAAATGTTAGCTTATAAGACATTTCATCGGGCACCTGTGTGGGCAGTACTTGAAATTAAAAAAAATGTTAAGAGTACTATGTGTACATGTATTAATAATTTCATCTATACTGCTGCATAAAAATCTTAATTATCTGAGTGTTTCAGTTGTATTTTATGGTCAGTGTGCTTTAAAAGAAAAAAAAGGCCTTAAATATCTGCCTCAAAAACAGTCTGAAAATAATGGCCATCGGCTGACCAAATTTTCAAAAATCAGCATTGGCTTTAGAAAAACTCATATCGGTCGATCTCTACAAATGAAGCTCTCATCCCAGCTTTTTAATAACAGGGGTATTAGAAATAAACATTGAATTACTGAGCTGAATTAGATCATGAAAACAATTTTCATGTTACTTACATAAGTAACATATTTAATGAATATTATGTTCCATTTCTACAATTAGCCCCCAAAACCTTACACTGAATCTTTAATGACAAGCATCTTTAGCATTTCAGAGCAGAAAATACTACTTATTGAACCTTAATTTTATACGCTTGCTGATTTTTTAAAATCACTCTTTATTTTAGAAAAACTCGCCAAACAAAGTATGAACATATTTATTACTGTTGTTTACAGACTTGCTGCTATTACTGTAGTGTCAGTGTATGTAGTGTGGGTCACTAGACTGTTGGGCCATTTCCATATTTCCATTTCCTCTAGCCCTGAACACTATGTGTGGGCCTTTCACCTCTACATAGTACAGCTGGATTGGTCTGTCCTGTCCTCTTAGCATGTGCTCACATGCACAGATGTACCACATGCTGCCCACACCCACACTGAAAACCCTCTCCATCTTTCCCTCTTTCCCCTCCCCACAACAGAATACCAATGTGGGAAATGAGTCAGCAGCTGTGAGGAAAGCAAACCAGAGAAATCTCTTTCCAGTGCAAAATGAGGGCTGACCACTGGATTGGGGGAGCTTGTAATGTAAGCAGCCCTACAAAAAGACAACAAATGAAAACATGCTGTGAGGGCAAGCTAGGGCTGGGGTGGCAGCCAGGCACACATCATACAATCATTAAGAAGGAAGATATGGGGCCCAGTTCTCAAGACTAAAGAGTGCAAAATCTTGTCTTGTACTTGCTGTGTGCCTTTTGAAGTTGACTATTCTACACTACAAATGCAACAGCATATATTATTTTTCCTGCCTTAAGCCAATGTGTATAAATCTATGAACTACAGCAGGAAGAGGTGGAGTCTAACCGCAGCAAGCTGCCATAATGGAATCATATTTCCAAAGGAGAGCAAACATAAACAGGTTGAACAGGTTTGTTTATAAATGCCCCACAAAAGCTACTTTTGTCCTGAAAGGGCTGCTGAAACCTTTTTACACACACGATCACTGTTAACTTTCAGTAAAAATACACAGCTCTTACTAATGTGTTTGCCTGTAATCACATAATGAGCCATTTAAGGCAGCCACAATCAGCACAAGACTCGTTCCATGCCAAGTTGTTTAATGAATGGCATTGAGCTGACTGCATTAGTATTCAGCCCTGTCTTTTAGAATAGCCACCCACTAGCCCAGGTGTCTGGAGTGAACCCAGATCCTAAGGTCTCTCTGCTGGTTGGATGAGGGTGGAGTCATGTCAGACACATTCCTCTGGCCAGCAGAAGAACCCATTGCAGATAGGAAATGGAAAGCATAACACCATGGGATGGATTGGCAGCAAAAACCGTAGAAAATTGTGTTTTTACTTTTAACTGATCACATGAAATACAGAGGACAGGATTCTGCCCCGTTCAGGACAGATTCAGAGTATGTACTATACCCTTACGTGAATCCACATGAATGTCTGAAAACAGTGCTCTACCTGAAGCAGGTGAAGGGTTTATAGAAAAAAGCTGCACTGCAGTTAAGGCCAGACTGACAAAAGGAGGCGCATGCTTGAACAGTGACCAGTGTGGATAGTGTAATCATCTACAGTGCAAACAAAAGGGGAAAAAAAGAATTCTTTCAGTCATAATAAACCCTTCAATCCGTCACCACACCCTATGTGTTCCAGGACAGACAATGTGTTGACCAAGAACTGCTGGTGGTACTTCCTGTGAATTGTGCATGTCTCCGTTTGTCTGCTATGGTTAACTGGCTCATAACTTCTGTTCTAATTGTCCTCATGTGCAATGTTTCAGAAAAATACCCAGAAATCCTCTCTGGATACCCCACATAACTGCTTTGCAATTGACTGTGCAGTCTTTGTCCCCACACAGATAAGACACCTGCAGTGAGAGTGTTAATCATCCAGTAGCTTTAAGCCTGTTGCCATTCCACAGAGTCAGAGGCTGAAGATTTTCATAGAGGAAGCAAAAATGAAAACTGATTAGTAAAAGGAATCTGGACCTGAAGCTTGTCTTCAAGTGAGAATCGGCCTGAACACACAGACACCAGTTTTATTTGCAGTTAAAAAGGGAGTAAAAAAACTGACCAAAAAAACAAAGATATAATTTTAAGTGATGGTGCAATATGATTACTGCTCATACAGCCAGAGGGTACAGCAGTTATATACTGACACAGCAGCAATGGGAAATGCGGCATTTCAGCGCCCTACTAAATTGTGAGTCTGCATTAATGTACAATATATGCAGAAGAAACCCTTATAAAAACAACACGCCTCTCAAGTACGAAGTAACAGCAGCTTTGATTGTAAACGTACTATGCAGTGGCATATTTTTGTGTATTTCTATAATGATCCAACAACATGTCAGACTCTCACTTTTAGGATTTATCACATCGCTCTGCACAGATCATTCTGGGCTTTTCCTCTGGATCACTGACTTTTCTTTCTCTTCACAAAGAGGACCTTTCTTCCACACAGGACACACTATCAAGATGACTCAGGTTACGCAGAGACCTAATCCTGTTGGAAAGTAGAAGCACAAATCACTTCTTTTCTCCTGTTTAGCTACAGCTCCTGCTCTAACTGAGAGATTGTGTAAAATGATGGAGTGCCAGCAGGAGACCTCTCTCAATCAGGTCACAGGTACAAACGATCACTACTGTCCATGCAAACCATCTAACACAGTCTATGATCTGAATGAGTGCATGTCACCGTTTTGCTGAATCTGTCTGTGTTCTTTCTAGTCTGTCAGCTGCATGTAATCTTTTATGCAAAGAGGATGAAGAGTAGATTGGCAGCACATGCTCACCTTACTTTGCACCATTTTCATATGTGAACCATTAAAGGTGCTCTCACAGCCAACTGGGCATGGTAGTATAGACGGAAACAATAAGTCTTCCAATACCAGAACTGTTCACATGCTTAGTGATATTTCCATGTTTTCTGAATAGTGCTTCCTTTCAGTCCATGTAATTAATTAACTAAGGCTAGGGGCGATATGACAGTATTCATGGTGTAACAGCAGAAATGTGCCAAGTGGCAGAAATTTGCCAATACCGTTTCCACCGCAAGAGCTATACCTCAGTGTCTCAGTTGCATATTCAGGTTAGACCATGTTAGAAAAAATAAAATAAAGATGGATTCTCTCATGATCTCACCAATTCAGCTGCCTCACAAAATTTGATTTGTGCAGCAAAGAAAGCAAGAACATTCCCACATGACTTGAGTGATTGCTGGAAACGTCAAGTTTGTTTTTCTTGTGATAGACTAAAAATTAATTAATGCCTGTAATTTTTATACGCACTGAGTGACTGGCTTTGCCTTAGAACATTTAACACTTCAATTGTTCTCATTTGGACTGGTAAAACTTCCATTTTGAAATGTTAGTTTTTGATGCTTTAAGTGTTTTTACATGGAGTTCTTGATAGATTTGTAGCATTTTTGGGTGGGGGAAAAATTTTCAACTCATATATGATGAAGTATGGCATCAATTCAGTTCTATTTTAATTATATAGCATCACATCATTATAAAATCATCTCACGGCACTTAAGGGAGTCACACTATTATAGACCATTTCTTAAAAAAAAAAAAAATGTATACATTAATTACTGTATCATGGTGTGTGTGTGTGTGTGTG
>JAPTYQ010000015.1:25010306-25023581 GCA_029814465.1 Ostorhinchus cyanosoma | reverse complement strand
TCTATTCTATTCTATTCTATTCTATTCTATTCTATTCTATTCTATTCTATTCTATTCTATTCTATTCTATTCTCCTAAATTAAAATGTCAAAAATATCTATTAGGACCATTGTAGGTGCATGAATCAGATGATATTTCAATAAAAACACAGAGTTTCCGAGATTATATGAACAATAGATTTACAAGAAATAATAAAGTATTCAAAGTCGTAAATGTGTAAGACAAAAGTCAGAAAAGGTCATTATTCCAGTCAAATATTGCTGCTGCTCTATAATAACAACAAATAATTCAACCATAATAAATAACATGAAGTATCTAAGTGGTTATTTATGACATTATAAGCTCATATATTACATGTATCACTGTGGTTAGACGTAACCACAGCACAGGTGGTGTTCTCATACCAAATGACCTATATTAACTCATTTCAGTGTTTTCATCCTTCATCTTTTCATCTTTTCTACAATAACACAGATACAAGTAGGTTTATTGCATCTGTGTTACATTACACACGTCATCCAGCCATCACGCTGTGAGAACTCGATGACTGTCTGTTATGAAAAACCTTCTTAAGTCCATTAGAGTCCTTCATCTGTCTGCTCCAGGTTTCAGACGTCTTTAATAATAACTTTAAGTGTGATATGACAGTCTACATCTGCTAACCTACGGTGCATCAGAAACGGCGGTTTGTCAGACTCATTACTGTGGCTTGGGAAAAGAAAAGGATTAAAAATTATTTCTTTTAGATGTAATAGTTTTTGCAGATTTTTGACTCATTTTTCCACAGGCTGCCTCATTTTGATACTCACTGGCAAAAGGAACTGTCTCACCCCTCATACAGTATCAATCTGAAATATTAGACAGACTTATTTCTCATTAAACCTTTGTTGTGTCTTTAATCTGGTCTCAGTCTCACCCTGTCGTGGCCTTAGTCCAGACCTGGTCTTGGTCTATGTCAGGGCTCTGTAACCCACAACTCCTGCACCAGAGCTATGGTTCTTCATCCTCCAGTGGCTCCATGCAACTTTGTCCAAAAAACATATTGAACATATAGGAATAATTATTATTTTTGCTTTTTTTTTTTAATTTGTAAAAATGTGCAAGGAAATACACCCAAATTTTTGTAATTTTATTTATTTATTTTTTATGATCAGCCAAAATGTTAACTGTCAAATGGCTCATAAATGCCAAATAACACAAACTCAATATGCAGAGTTATACAATTAATCAGTTTAATTTAGTGTCTTGATATTGCCAATTCTAATAATAGAAATCTTGGCTTTTATCTTTATTGTAGTTCAATACATTACATTATTGTTATGTTAAAGTACCAAATAAATACACAACAAAAGAGTAAATACCTTGTGGTAAACCAGAAATGATTCTATATTTTTCTGTTCTGTGGATAGATTTTTATTTTTTTCTTTTCTTTTCGGTCAAAAAATAGCTCTGTTGTTTGGAAAATGAACTGACCATGGGTTCAGGTGTTCTGTTTAATGTTCTATTTTAACCAGAAAATTACAAATTAAAATTTATTGCAGCCAAATTTCTTATTCAATCTCTTGTAAAATTATGAATTACTCGTCCACTATGTGAAATTATGGTATTAATTAAACATCCATTTTATAGTAACTTAAACCATTTTTGCTGCAGCACTCACATCTAAACCAGTGAGGAAAGATAAGGTCCTTTGATTATCATATACTGCATATATTTACAAGGGAAATGCTTATTTTCTCTCCAAACTGGTCCTAATCTGTTGTTGCATGCATGTGGATGCTAAATTGTCTCTTATTTGTTTTCTCTTGTAGTGTTCAATCAAGGGGAGGAGGGCACATCATGGTACATTATTCTGAAGGGCTCAGTCAATGTTGTCATTTATGGAAAAGTAGGTATTATTCCACTTGAGACTGTAGTATTTGTGAAAGCAGCAAGCTGATGTTTATTCCTTGGCTGGTGATTGAAAGTGTGCTGATTTTCACAGGGTGTTGTTTGCACTCTTCACGAAGGAGACGACTTCGGGAAGCTCGCTCTCGTCAACGACGCCCCTCGCGCCGCCTCCATCGTCCTGAGAGAAGACAACTGTCACTTCTTAAGAGTGGACAAGGAGGATTTCAACAGGATCCTCAGGGTGAGTGAGTGAGTGAGTGTTCACAGTAAAAATACTGCTGCCCTCTGCTGGAAAATACACAGTAATGCAGCCATAAAGGTAATTCAACAGTATTTAATAAAAAAAAAAAAACCCAAAAAATAAATAAATAGGAAAGACGAGGACAATAAACTTCATAATAATGAAGGATGAATTGGGTTTTGGGAGTTTTGTCTTTATCATATATTTCTTGTTGTGACTGAGAAGCAGCCAAGTATAAACACTTTAAAATAGGATGTACATGATAGAATTTGTTGCAAGTTAATGATATAACACTAAAACATTTCCAAACATATTCTATGTATAGAAAACTATAAATAAACTCAAAATGTGTTTTGTCATAGGGTGATGGAGTAGAGCTAGTACATGTTTAACAACTATTTTTATTACTTTAATTACACTTTTACTTCATAAGTGTTATAATTTATCATTGCAACTGAAATTTTTAGCTTTTTTCCAATCAGATTTTACACCTAATATCTCATGTGTTTTATGACAAAGTATTCTTAAAGCCTTATAATTTTTACTGGATTATCCTTTATTATTTATATCGTGTGTTTATTGTGTTGATTTTTCTTTATTTACTCAGAGACAGAGCACTTCAGTGTCATGGGCTTTTTTACTATGGACAGATGATGTATCATCCAGTAAAACAACAGGAAATTTGCACAGGAAAAGCAGAAACATCACAGTAAAACCCTAAAAGAATGACCAGAGGAACAGGCAAAGCAAGACAGAATAAAATAAAAATATAAGAAAGCATGACATTATACAGACAAAGCTTGAACAAGATCAAGCAAGCATCAAGCAACGATACAACAATGAAAGAAAAGCATATAAAACTTTATTTTACAAGCAAAGTAGGGCAATAAAAGATTAAACCAAGTGATCAACACAAGGAATTAATGCATAACTTTTACTAAACTACATGAAAACGAGACCTTCAACTAAACATACACTATCCAGCTTCAAGTTAAAATAATTAATGAGGGAATAGGTTCATGTTATTTATGAAATATTTACCATGTGACATTGACAAACAGCTGTTAACTTTTCTTTCGTGACATATGAAAAATGTCGTTTTTTTTGTGTCAATATATTTATTTAAATCTGCAGTAAAACTCCCAACATCCTGCGGAAAACAGAAAGGATCAATTATCAGCTTCTCTGATGAAACTCCAGCTCATATTCATTAACACAGTCATAAATAGACACATCGAAATACAAAGAACAGTGCAGTTTATTAACATGTAGGCTCTGAAATACTGTCATGTGTCATTAAATTAAATGTTTGTGTGTTTGTGCAGGATGTGGAGGCCAACACGGTGCGCCTGAAGGAACATGGACAGGATGTTCTGGTGTTGGAGAAGAGCCTGAGCTGCAGCCGAAGCTCCATCCACGGAGTCTCATCCTCAAATTACAAGTAAATGCACCAACGCTAACATGCCATGAAAAAGGAGGGGAAAAATCCAAGTGTCTGGCAGGTGTTTAGTGACATTTAATGCAGCTCAAGTTACTCTACATTTTGTTCAGTAACCGTGTAACTACCAGCATGTTTTAGCGTGATCATCCAAACACAGATCCTCTTTTCTGAACATTCTTAAGTTAAAGTTTATAACTTCGAGCACGATGTGGTTTTAATACATCAAAAAAACTGATAGAACTTCATAACTGTAATAATATGTTATTATACTAATGTTGTTATAGTTGGTTAATTTTACAGTGACATTTTAAGGCCTCTTCAGGTAATTATCTTTTTTTTTTTTAGCAGGAGGAAGGGGGAAATATTTAGTAAAGTAAAATTTATGTAAAATTATGAGGGAAAAAAAAACTTTAGAAAAATTGGTGCACTGGGATTAAAAAGTCTTGAAATTATGAGGAAAAAAATTCTGAAATTTCTAAAGATAAGAAGCCTAAAGCTGAGCAAGCCCTCTCCTCCTGCCCACTTTTACTTTTCTTTCTTTCCTTTATTTGTTCTAGATTCTACTAAAAACTCTTGGTTTCGCATCTTCGTTTACATTTGATATGTGGATATAGATTTACCCAAATAGTTGATTTTGTACTGCATGCTTTTCCAAATAAACAAAAAAGGGTAAAAAAAAAAAAGAAAAAAGATAAGAAGCCATATTTAGTATAAACACAGATAAACTCCTGTAAAGCATATTGATCTAGTTTAGCTGGTGGGTTTTGTGTTGGGTTTCTACAGTTTTTACATTCTCATAGAGTTATGTCAAATTAACACATGCAGTAGTTTTCCAGTGCAACTTATCGCAACCAAATGACAAAATGCACATTCTCCCATTTTCACCACAGTCCACAGCCCAAGTACTGGAAAATGAAAATAAAAGAAACACCAAAATAACACTTGGACACAGACAGAAATGCTTCAACCCACACGATCCCTTCAGCAAAACTTTATTGATAAGCTTTGCAGGACTTTATCTGAATTTAACCCAAAGATCACCCATCTACTAATACAGTGCAGGGAAGGTTTCACCAGTAATATGAAAAATAAAATACAAAAATAGATGAAGAAAATCTAGATACAGTAATAATAAAATAAGTCAGTTTAAATCAGTTTTTTTCTTGATGTGAAGGAATCAACTTTAATCTGTAGATCATATTCACCACTTCAACCGTCTAAACTTGACTTCCAATTTCTCAAGGTTTTTTCCACTTAATAATTGTACAGTCAAGGGAAAAAAAACTTATTAGACCATCAAAAATCATCAAAAACAATGGTTATGCAATCTAGTCCTAACTCCTGTGTGTATCATGTGACTAAAACAGACAGAAAAGAAAACGTGATACATAGACTGATATCAGCTCGGAAATTAAACTTTTATGAGCTGCTTTTGTTGTTATCATTATATTTATCCAAACAAATGTACCTTTAGTTGTACCAGGCATTAAAATGAACAAAAAATTGACGACCACTGTATGAGTTTTTGCCTCATAATTTGACATAATTACTGAGAGCGGATGTAAATAAAGAAATACAAGATGTCACCAGTTTGCTGAACTTTTGGAGTACCTCATGAATACTGGACTCTAATAGACAGTTTGACTGGTAAATAAAACTACGGTAGTACAGGTTGCAGTGGGGGGGGTGATCCTGTGCACTGTGTGTTATCTTAATAGAGGCATCTGTCACTGCACCACAGTTGCTGTAATATAGAGAGACACATTAATGATAATAATGGCCTAGCTCCAAGGGGAAGAAGAAGGCCTGGCAAGTCACAATTACTTGTTCGGGGTCGCTCTCTAATCAACTCCTCTCCTCGCTCGTAAGGGTGTCAAGACTGTGGTCTCCCCCATGAGAGGGTGGGGGGGGGACACACACAACATGCTTGTGCAGCTCCCTCTTGTGATGCTGCTCTCAAGCACTGAAAACAACCAAGGTCTGCGATTGTGTTGATTCTCCTTCACAGAGAAGACGCCCCTACTTTTTTTTTTTTTCTCCCAGACACTTGGCCCAGACTCCTCTTAATCTTCAACCGGCCAAGAACTCTGTGATTGTAAATAGGATTGTTATCAAACGGAGCAATCACAGACACATGTTCAAGCAACACAAATCAGTCAAGGGCCATAGCTGCGTCGATAAGCATTAAGAGCCAGTGTTTCTTGATTAGTGAAGAGTGTGTTTTATTCTGTGTTGCTCCAGATACAAGGTAATGTCGGGGACGCCGGAGAAGATTTTGGAGCACCTCCTCGAAATGATGCGCTTGGATTCTCAATTCTCAGAGTCAGGTACATCTCCACATGCAGCCTCCAGTAGGTTGGATTAGTGCCGTCTAATGCAGTCCATCAATATGACGCTCATTTACTGTGAAGGGCTTCCTCCTATGCTGTATATTTCCTTGGCTCCCTCTTTTCTTTCCCTTTCCTCTGTCTGCTGTTCTGCACTGACCCGTTTGTTCTCATCTATAATTAGACACACATCACAGAGCTGATCTAATTACTCTCAGTTGTGTGGATACATATGGTGTTCATTTGCGTGCATAGGTGATGGAGACAGGACCATGTGGATTAAAGCCTGATGAATCTGAACACTCTTTGATCTGCGCTTCCACTGGTATCGCAGGTGTTTGACGTGGTCTGCTCTCTCTGTTTGTCTCCGCAGACTCAGCCTTAAATGACTTTGTGCTCATGCACTGTGTCTTCATACCCAACAGTCAGCTGTGTCCAGTGTTGATGGCTCAATATCCTTTCACCGTAATGAGGTTCAATGTTCTGTAAAGTGAAGTATCCCCCTGGTTGCTCTGTAAAGGGTTGCTCCAGATCTTCATGAATCTTAAAATGAGGCCTGAAAAGTTCATATTTAGTGAAATCTAGTGGTGAAGTTGGAGATTGCAACATTCCCAGGCTCCCTAATGGTGGTTGCAAAAAAAAAAAAAAATCAATACAATATATTAACTCAGGTCCACAGTAATGCACATTTAATTTAACCTCTGTAGATACAAACCATTCATTCTGAGGTAATTAAAACATATCTGCTTTCATTTTCACATAATTCTACACTAATGTAAGCATATTATTTTATGATCTTCAGTATTATTTGCCATTCATGCAATTTTATCCTCCTAAATCCTCCCAAATCATACAAACTACAGATTTAATTGGTTTTACAATCTCCCTAAAAACTTTCTTGAAAATTATTATGTTAGTAGGATCATGTTGATTATTGTAATAATTTACCACATTTTTTAGCATAGAGGTGGAAAACATCAAAGTAGAAATACTTTGTTATTGCTCAAATGAAAGTAGAATTGTCGGCTGTCTCTACTTTACTTGAAATTTGACATTTTATCCTATATTTTATCACAATGTCTGTACTTTCTTCTCTTTATATTTCTAGACACTATCTACTTTACTACTGCTATAATACATTTTAGGGCTATTATTAATTATATTTATTTTGTGTTAGTGTGCGCTGTACCAGCAGTGGAATAAATGTCAAACTAAATGAATGGAACAGTAACATTTATGAAAGACAATAGTTTGTGTTCATATCAAGTATGAAAAATTAATCAGTAGAAAAAAACTTTAATTTCACATGAGATTCATTAGCTTTTGTCAGAAACAGGTTGTAGAAATCTTCAGATGGCTATTTTTTACTTTTATATTTTGAGCACAGTTTAGGACAGAGGTGTCAAATTCATTTTAGTTCCACATTCAGCCCAATATGAGCTGAAGCAGGAAGGACCAGTAAAATAATAACAGTGGAAAAAATTTAAATTACATTATGAGAATGTGTACGTCTACAAAGTGTCATTAAAAATTTGAATTACATGAACATCATAAAATGTCTTAAGAAATATAATTGCAATTCTAACAATATTATGTCTCTGTTTATCACTTACACACGTAAATTACATCTTACAGATCAGCTGATCTACAAATAATAACAGGCAGAGTATTGATGAAATTGCACTGACTTAAGGTTGATCATATTTGTTCAGATTATTTACATTTTTTTAATGAAAGGATCATTTCTAAATGTCAATTTTTTCATGTAATTGAACTTTTTTATACTTAAAGAGAAGAATTAGAATTGTCATTATTTATAGATTATTATGATAGTGGTCTGGTTACTGGTCTGATCCACTTTAGATAAAATTGGTCCATTTGTGGAACCTCTAAAATAATTTTGACATCCTTGATTATTTATATCTTCAGTATAACTTTTGCATTTCACAAATTCATCCCACGCGTTGGATTGGATCTTTTAGCGGGACGGTTTTGACACCTGTGGTTTAGAACATGTACTTTTGCAGTTTTGAGTAAAAAACTTGAATTAGTCTGTATTTTTACTTCTACTTGAAGTAATAATGTGTGTCTGTTAACCTCTGTTTAGTTAATGTATCGCAGATCTGAACAGTAGAACCAACACTCATATGATCATGTCTGGGATCCAAAAAGTCTAACATGTAACTCTCCTAAAGCTGAATGAACCCTGTCTGTAGTTTAGCAGATAGTAGACGGTTCTAAGACAGACTCCCACTCTGTTACAGTAAATATGGTTTTTATCTTTAACTGCTGTGTACCTACCATGCCCAGGCCTCGCAGGGCTCTGAACAGGAAAAACTCGACTACACACTCAACAACAAGCGCAGGGTGATCCGCCTGGTGATGCAGTGGGCCGCTGCCCACGGAGACCACCTGCAGCAGGAGGACGTCGCCGTGGCCTTTCTGGAGGTCGGCCAACACACAGCACTGTTATGAGACTTTACAGCAGTACACAGCGTTTAACAGTGAAGTTCATGGCATGGCGTGTTTTAAACTACTCTGATTAACATGTAGATTTCATTTCTACAGTTTACAGTCATCAACTCTATAGGTCTGGCACCGAACTTTATCATTCTGGAAGAAATGTAAAAGTTATCTCGGTTGTTTGACTCGTTCTTGGGTGATGATGAGGAAAGGATGCTGTAACAGTGTCTTTGCCAGTGTTATTTAAAGTCACACTAGAGTAGAAGTACAGTACTTAAGTATATCAAGTAATCTACAACTAAATGCACTTAAGTAATGAAAGTAAAAGTAAATGTTAATAATAAAAGGCAAAGTTGCAAAAGTTTTGGTGGAACATGTGAGCATGAGGAGGGGAACTTTGGTAATAAAATGATTATATTTATGAGAAAGAAAATGGCAAATTAAAATACACTTCAAAATACAAATTGACCTTTTTCCAGAGTGAAACATATACATAAAATGTACTAAAATAGGAATACAACTCCATTTCCAAAACTAAAAGCTGGAGCACAATGTAAACTATAAATAAAAACTGAATATCATCATTTGCAGATCTCACAAACCCATGCTGTCTTTTGTTGTCTTGTGTTTTGCAGAGGTTTTTCATGGCAGTGTCAGATGATGCAAAGGTTATTCTACCACTCAGGGATCAACTAACAGAGTTGGACAGAATTGTAAAGCGCAAGTAAGATGGTTTAATATTAAAGAATTCCAATCCCACTTGTTTTAATGCATTTTATTGGCACTGACATTGTCCCGTACCTTAACAATGGTCAGGGGTCAAACTTACATAACATTTGTTCCATTTCTTTACTATTTAGTGGTGAAGATGCCAGATCATCACTGAAAAAGGTAAGGCTTTGTTAAATTAGAGTCATGGTGAATTTGTTGTGTAGTTAATGTGGAGACTAAACTTGTCATTTTTGTCACAGCACAAGGTTCTGCTGCGTCAGTTCAGTACAGGAGACGAGAAGCTGCAGAAACGTGAGCCTATCAAGAGCAATGATGAACGTAAGTAAAGGGTGAAATATAATTAATATTAACATTTACACGGATGATACTGTATATAGTGACTGATTATGATCTGTCATATTTATCTCTATTTAGATGTCAAAGTGACTTAATATGTAGTTATTAGCCTTGTTAAGCCTGAGCAAAGGAATTAATTATTGTTCAGTAATTCTTCTACATTCATGCACTTCACAGTTTACATTCGGCTAAGTTACATTTACTTACATTTTATTGTATGCTTTTAAAGCTTTGAATGGACTGGCAACTTTTTAACTTCACTTAATAACTTTATACTTTCATAATCCTCAAGATCAAACTCTGAAATATTGCTATTTTAGCTTTTTTTTTAAATTTCAGAGCTGTATTTAATGGTAAAAAGTGCTTCTGTCTTGCTACTTCTTGCTCTGGAAAAAAAAAAAAACACAAACCAACCATTATTTCCAGATCTGAACTTAGCTGAAAGTGTCGGAAAGCGATTAGGATGATGATAAACAGTCACGAATATTCAACTCCAAACAGAAGTGGCTTAAAACACCAATAGTAATATGAAAAAAGTGGGTTATTCCACCAAATATTGAGTTATGAACTCTTCCTAAGTGAAAATGTAAGTGTTGTGTTCTTAAATCATTAATGTGAGCTTGTTTTCTTTGCATTATTTGAAGTCTGAAATGAGTAAATGACACAAAAATGAGTAATTTCTTCATTTTTTTATCCAACAAGCTTTAATCCAATCCAGACGTATCTTTTTAACTGGTGAACCTTTAAAATGAAGCCGGTTTAATTTGTAAATGAGTTTAGATATTAACATAAAGAATGTTATGACTGTCCTGCTCACTCACCGTCTTATATTTCCTCTGACACATGTCTCCAGTGCTGTTCAAAGTCTACTGCTGTGACCACACCTACACAACAATCCGGGTTTGTGTGGCCGCTTCGGTCAAGGAGGTCATCGGGGCCGTGGCCGACAAGCTGGGGTCAGCGGATGACCTCCTCCTGGTCAGCCTCAGTTCAGCAGGAGGTGAGAGCGGCCACACTTACATGATAATCAAGAGACTGAAGAGTACGAGACAAGTGCTACAGCAATGAATCTTACGTAGATTAAATGAGAAATAAGTGCATTTATGTAGTTAACTGTGCTCCGAGTGGCATTTAAAGACGCTCGGGGGGGAAAACCTGAGCTCAGGGCTGTTGTTGCTGATGGTGATGTGCCCTTTTCTCCTCCAGAGAACACAAATGAAGTTCACAGTGTGTGTTTGGGATACACTTTCTTATCAGTTATCAATGACGAGTAAACAAATACAGAGCCGAGGCTGTGCTCTGTGTGATTACGATAGCGCTGATAAACCTCCAACAATGAACTTTGGCTCTGCGAGGTAACGTGAAAGGCTGTTGCTTCTCATGACTAAAACACTCTTGGAAACATGTAGCGTAATTGTCAAGTTACACAAGGTTTTTTCCAGCTCATGTTGCACTTTAAAGAACTCTCAGCTCCATCCACTTTTCTTTCCTCCTGCAACTGCAATATGTGAAATTATGTGCAATAAGGTTATGATTGAAGACGCAGTGATGTGTATGTGTAGTAGTGGGAGTGTGCCTCATTCTTTTATTTTTCTTATTCTACTATTCTATTTTTACTTCTATTTATTTTGCTATTTATTATCAGACATGTTCCATCTGAAATAAATCTGTTTATCTTTCTTATTTAATCCCTTTTAGACCTTTCTGTGTTTACTTTTTCACCATCTGAGTTCATTTGCTGTGATGTAAAAAAGAGTATTTAATGGAGTAAATGACATCTGCAGTAGAGTTAGTCTGGATGACAAATAGGACAAATATATATAAAAGATATTATTTCAACACTGAGGAATAATCATTATTTAATTTAGACATGCATTTACATTTACTTACCTATTACTTGGAAATACACATTCACCGGCCACTTTATTAGGCACATGTTCAACTGGACAATAATGCAAATATCAAAGAGGCCAATCTCAGTTTATTTAGGCCTTTAGAAATGGTCATGGTTTCAAGGTGGGGGGTATTTTCTTGGCCTACATGAGTATTGCTTCTGACCACAGCGTACCCACACTATGATGGCTACTTCCATCAGCAACAAAGACAGTCCCAAAGGTCACATTATCTCAAAGTAGTTTCTAGAACATGACAATGAGCTCACTTAGATTAAGTCACCAGATCTTAATCTAATAGACCAGCTTTGGGATGTGATGGAACAAGAGCTCTCCATCATGGATGTGCAGTCGACAAATCTGCAGCAACTGTGTGACATTATCATGTCAATGTGGACCAAAACCTCTGAGGAACATTTCACATGGCACAAAGAATCAAGCCTGTACCTAATAAAGTGGCCACTGGGTGTATGTTTACAGCATTTATTTATGTAATCATACTTAATCTGCACAGAAAATGGGGAAAACTTGATTCTGAAAACTGGCTTGTGAAGTTTAGGGCAGTAAATTCTGGAATTAAACACAGTAAACTTCGCAAGCAGAAGAAAATGAGTATAAAAGCATTTAAATATGTAGAATATACACTTTCATTTTCTCACTATTATATTTTTTGATGTGATCTGCTCAGGTTTTTTTTTTTTTTTGATTTATCGAGCATTAAATAATACAAGCAGTTCAAAAGGATCCGTTTATTCTTTATAGTCTTTCACTTGTTTTTCTTTCAACAGAGAAAGTCATCTTCAAGCCCAACGATGTTTCGGTCTTTTCCTCGCTCAGCATCAATGGACGACTGTTCGCCTGCCGCAGGGATCAGCTGGATTCTTTGGTGTGTTAAAGATTTTCACAAAACACGCCATAACATCATCATGTAAAGTCTAGACATCACCTGAATTTATGGGGGCATGTTACTATTAATGTTTTAAATTACTGTATGTTAATGTCAGTTTAACCCATTAAGACCCAGTGCTACTTCTGTTGCAGTTCCCATATGAATTATTCACTATTTCTAACCTTTCTTAAGTGATTTATCAATATTTATTCTGATATTATGCTCTGTATTTTGTTTTCTTTAGTGAAGGTCAGGTATTTTGCTATATTTAATTTATTTATCATTAAAGACGCAAAAGTAATGCGTTATGTGTTTAATGTGAGAAGGGGGTGGGATTTAATAAGTGTTCATCTTCCCACTCGTTTTTTGAGCAGTTCATTTTTAAGTTATTTTGTTATTATCAGTGTACATGGCAATTGCCGTAACGTCTTGACTATCTTTGTTTATTCATGTATTTGTTTTGCTATTAGTTTCTTGTACACGAAAAGTACTTGATTTTTCTCCTGCTCAAAACAAATAAATAAATAAATAAAATAATTGATCGTGTAGATGTTCATAAAAGCTCAAATTAAAATCGAGCGTTTTGTTTTTTTAATGAAAAACGGAGAAAAAGTGACTTTTTCAGTAAAATATATCATTAAAAGAACATAAGCCAAATCTCTTCATCTGCTGTCATTGATCCGACTCTATGGGTTTTAATGGTGAATCAGTGTTGTAGAAGATGATGGTGTTTCCATGGTAACTGCAGAGCTTCTAAACTTCCAGATGGGGCATATCTGTTTACCATGAGTGCATTTTGCCCACATTATTTACATGTATTGATGGGATTAGTTACATTTTTTCATATCAGAAAATGATTTTGGTTGCAGAGTGATGTTTGGGTGTTTATGAACTAAGAGATAACCCTAGAAAATCCGATTGTATGATTAGAATGTTGACTTCTCTGTTTTCTAGACACCGTTACCAGAGCAGGAGGGTCCGACTACAGGGTCACTGTCCAGCTTTGAGTTGATGAGCTCTAAAGATGTGGCGTACCATATGACGTCATATGACTGGGAGCTTTT
>JAPTYQ010000015.1:24979923-24991324 GCA_029814465.1 Ostorhinchus cyanosoma | reverse complement strand
AAGAACTAGGGTATGTAAACTTATGATCAGGGTCATTTGGATAGTTTCTGTTGTCAGTATGATTTAAAAAGAGCAAAAACATTTGTTGGATAATAAATGGCTTCACTAAACCACTAACCACGAGTGAAAGAAATTTATATTAATATTCTCTGAAAAATGGCCAAAGAATCACAAATTCTGCTGGGGTATGTAAACTTATGAGCACAACTTTATGTTTGATCCATGACTGTAGAGCTGCTACACATGGACCTCACCTGTCTCAACACCTCAAACTGTCACTTGTGTCACAAATCCATCATGTATTTAATGTTAGATTTTATTCATTATTGGTGTTAAAAAGACACGAGCGATCATCATCTGACTGTAATGAAACCAACAGTTTTCATAAATTAGTTGTTTATTTAGGAAACTGAACCAGATCTCCCACAAGATTCCATTCAACCAGTAGTTAACATTTATGTAATTACACATTTAAATTGGAATTTGCATAATTTTTTGGGGGACATTTTTGCAATTTTCTCAGAAATGAAGCCTGAAAACAATGACATTCTGCAGGACTCTATCTATCAAACATGATCAGTTTCTTACTAATCCGGACCAAAGAGCATATATTATTTCTACATTTGCAATATTTCATGTCATTCCTGACCTCTTTTTTGCACATACGAACTTCAGAGTCTATTGTTCTTTCCTTTTTTTTAATACCAGACCTGTTTATTGCCAGTCTAACAATAGAACTGACATCAGTGACACCACAGTCACATCCAGTCACATCACGGGGGCAAGTTTTAAAGGTCAAGTGAATGATCGGAAACACATATGTCTCTTTGAGTTCATTCACAACGTAGTGGAATTATTGAGCATGACGGATGTGATCTAAAGGGGTTAGGGTCTCCATAAATATCTAAAAAATAAAAGGATATGTAGTGGACATGTATCACTATAACACTACTGTCCAGGACAACAGATGGAAATGAGCTTCTCTGCTAAATCTGGTGCATGCATTTTGTTTTTTGTAACTAATGCCAATACACACTGTCCTGTAATTAAATAAATAAAGGAAATGAACCAAACTAGTACAAGGTAGTAAATGTACAGATATCAGGATTGTAAATGAAAAAGAAAGAAAAAGAGCGTTTGTTTATGACTCGATATCTTACCTAAAGGCCGTTTTTTATCCACTCCTTCTGTAACGTTTCTCCTGTTCTGACAAACACTGGTTTAGTTCAACCTTGTCGTGTCATTTGAGGTCAACGTCGTATCACTGATGATAATGCTGTTCTCACTTTTATTGAGAATGAGCTGTTTGATAATGTTATGTATCGTCATTAACTGCAGCACTGATGAGCGCTACACACTTTCCAAAATGGGAAAAAGAATATGTTGACCATCAATGTCTTTATTGTGGGCATTGGAAGACATTTGCAGAAATGCATCCATGAAAAAAAAATCCCACATTGAGATTATTTTAACGTTTTGATTGCGATGTGAGACGTGATGGTAATAGCGATGGAAGATTTTGCAGAAAATGTAAAAATGCAGATGATTTTTTTAGTGTTCATTTAGTCACCAAGAATACAATCTATAGACCAGAGCATCTCTACAACCACAGTTTTTCATTTATAATGGTATGATCTATCCACTAATTAATTCTTTTATGGTTATTAAACTAATTGATAATTATTTTGATGGTATACTATTATTGGTTTGAGTGATTTTGTTGAAAATGAAGTAAAAATTCTAGCCTAAATCTGAATTATTCTGCTTCTATAATGTTAAATTCAATGTCTTAAGCGTGTCAATGAAACAAGGGTTTTGGAAAATACTATTTCGTTCCATAGGTTAAACAATTACTTCATTATGCAAGAAAATAACACGTGAGCACAGGGTTCGTACGTGTCCTTGAAATCCTTGAAAATGCTTGAGTTTCAATGTTGTTTTTTTGAAGACCTGAAAAGTGTTTGCAATTTTAACTGTGTGATGTGATGTGATTAATTTATTTATTTCTAATATTAACTCTGCCAGGTCAGAGGTCAAGCCAAAAGTACTTACAGAGAGGTGATATATTTTGAAAAATACAACTTTATGTCAAAAAAGAAAATCAGCAGGTGCTCTCAGGTCGACTCCAGGTACATTTTTGTCTCAATCTTTGGCTCAGTGCGAGTGTGTCTGAAGAACGCCAAGTGGCTTCCCTTTTTTTTTTTGGATAAAACTTTGTGTTCTCGTTTAATTTCTAAGCTTTTTGCTGTTATGAAACATCATTTTGTATGTTTATAAGATAATACAATGTACATCATTGTGATTAAAAGTGAAAAAAATTAATCACGAGTTGATCTATTCCTGTAGATATGTACAGGGTTATTCAAGAAGAAGAATGAACTGATTTCATTACGCAATATTTTCATAAGGAAATGCAATAGAAAACTCCAGCCAAGTCACAAGTATTCTACTCACAATCAACTTTTATTTCCTGTCTTACAAGTGTTCGATGTGTGCACCACCTGCAGCACGGAACACATCAATGCCATAAGAGAATTCCTCAAAGAATATCTCAGCATATCACGATCCACTGAGCTGATCGCTGTTGTTTTTCCATGTTTAAGGTCATCGAGGTTAGCCGTTCAAAACATCGAAAACTGACTCATCCCATGACGATGCTTGAGAACTGAAGCAATGCGTCATGAAATCGCTTCATTCTTTTTGAATAACCCTGTGTTTTTTACCTCAGCCTTAAGGTCCTGTGCTGGGAAAATTTGAGAATGATCCTTAAAAGTGCTTGAATTTAATCTTGAAAAATGTGTACGAACCCTGTGAGCAGTGATATTAATTGTTCCTTACCGAAGTTGAGCATCATTAATCCCTGCAAAAAATCTGATACTGTCTGAGTTTACATTTGTGATTTTTTTTCAGGAATAGGATAAATGCTGAACTGAACATTTATCCTACAGTAAATGCATCACTTTTTCTCAAGCACAGTGAAGTTAAGAAGCCTTTCATCAGCATCAGTTATTATCACATTATTGAAATTCAGTTTGAAAAGCATCCTGTTGCTGCAGATTAAACCGTATCTCTACAGTTACAACACATTTTACTATATTTTATTTAAAAATGCTGCCCCTGCAATGTAGATCTCATATGTTATTGTCATTTTTATAATACTTAGAGTATTTTCATTCAGCCCTACATCAAACACACAGACACGAAGCTGAAAACTGTGATGGACGGCGGTTTGTGAAACAGACGGGGTTTGTCGTCAAGGAGCTTGTGTTTCTGTTTATCGAAGCAGAATCTAATTAGCACCAGATCCAGGAAAAAGGTTTATGGCCATCCTGACCATGCCATGTCCACATTCATCAGCTCTGTTATAAATTTCCTCTGTCTGTTGACACACAGAACGCATCAGGCTGCGCAGTTCCCGCTTTCTGACAGACAATATCTACGTCCATATTTATGAGACCTGTTGCATGAGTTTACCAATATCTGCTGTCACTCAGCGGCCTCATAACCTAATAAAAAGCTAGATTAAGTATTGTATTGAGATAAAGGTGAGTTTACATAAAGCGAGACCGACGACAGCGGCTTAATAATGCTCTGCTGTGACCTCAGGTTTATTTACTATGAGGACATGGATGAAAGTCAACTGAAAGTAAAACTTAACAACCACGAGGCATGGAGTCCTATTATCTATGGAATGTGGGCAAAGCTATTAAAGTTCAAAGTACAGAAGCAGACATGTCTAAACTTGCACACATACAACAGGTATCTAGAGTTTGTAGCAATCCAGTAAACAAGGCAATGCACAGTAAGCTAAAATATAAGCGGATAGTCATAAAAACTGAGCGTATTTACAACAGTGATTATCAATTATTCCTGGTGCCGGTGCGTGTTTATTTTACTGCTGCAACCTGATTGAGTTATGATGCAGAAACAGCTTTTCCTGAATGAGATCTGGTTTATTCGACAGAGATAAGAAATGTTTACAGCAGGAGTGTCCAACTCATTCTCTTCCAGGGGTCGAATTCAGCCCAATTGGATAACAAGTGGGTCGGATCAGTAAAGTAATAGATAGATAGTAATAGACTATAAATAATGACAACCTTCTCTCTTTGTTTTAGTGCAATAAAAAACATTAAATTATGAAAGTATTTACATTTACAAACTATCCTTTCCCCAAAAATGAGAATAATGTGAAAAAAAAAATTATAATTTGTAAGAAAAATAAGTGCAGTTTTCACAATATTATGCCTCAACTTATCATCTGTACATGTGCATTACAAATAATGTTACACAAACATTTAGTAACAGGTACAATATTGTTAAAAATGAAGAGTTTGACCGGAATGATCCACACTGATTAGTTTGAGTATTTTTTTTTTTTTGTTATCTGCCTGTTTTTTTGTACTTATGTATATTTCTTTTCTTCTTTTGGTGTTGTGTTTGCTCATTTGATACATATGTGTTTGCATATTTGTGGAATACTTTAATGATTTCAGTGTTGTTGATATGGAAAAATGATAAATTTGTAAAAAAAAAAAAAAAAAATTTTGAGTCTGGAACTAAAATAAGAGCAGTTTCTCATTTGCAAAGGTCTTTGTTCTACTTCAACTGGTGTTCAACTGTGTTTCAAAACTAGTCCAGTTGAACCTAGAAAAATGGAGTTGTCACTATTTATAGCTTATTATGCTATTATTTTACTTTAGATCATATTAATCTGAATGTGGAACCTGAACTAAAATGAGTTCAACACCCTTGATTGTTCATGTCTTCAGCGTCATTTTCTCAAATTCATCCCGCGGGCCGGATCGGACCTTCTGGTGGGCCAGTTTCAGCCCCCGGGCCTCATGTTTGGAACCCCTGGTTTACAGTATCTGCCCATTCTACATATTTGTTCTTGCACACAGGCGTCATCCGAGGTTTATTTCTTGGATACGTTTGTGCTGACTGTTTTTGAAAAGTCATTTGAAAGGGGCTGTCAGCGTCTATAGGTTGTCATAAATCCACTCAAGTGTTGGAAACTTTAGAAAACATAGCAGGAAGACGATTTCCTTTCAAACATCAAAAATGTGACAACGTGTCTGAGGAAACAGGAGGCTCTTTTTGTTCACTTACACTGTGATAAATTGAGCTCATCGACGGTGACAGGTCAGTGACAGGCGCAATCTGTAAACAAGACACTGTCAGCTGGCGGAATCTCAATTTTCAACAGTTTTCATGTTACGTTCTCACATACTGCACTTTCATGTGTAATGTAATGCTTCAAGACAGAAGGTTAGTCTATGTAAAACCATCACAAATGAGGTGTTTAGTTACATTTGGACTTTTCACTCCATATTCCTCCACAGAGTACGCAAGCGGTGGCTCCCTGTACGATTACCTGTCCAGTGATGAAAGTGAGGAAATGGACATGGGGCAGATTATGACCTGGGCTGCAGAGATTGCAAGAGGTACTTTTGACATTTATTTATTCTTTAATCAGCATGTCAACAACTGAGTTTTAAAATATGTACAAATATGATATGAAAGATGTATAGAGGTGGAGCTATTGATTATTGTCTTCATTTGAATTGTAAAAATAAAAAAATTAATATAAAAAGATCTATATAGAAATAATGATATCAACAGTATAAATATATATATAAAAAAATAATAAATAATATGTGCACTGCAGTCTTCAACAAATTTATATCCAACTTTCTAACAACTTAATATACTGAAAAAAAAAATTTAAAAAATAAATAAATAAATAAATAAAGCCAAATATTTTTTATGTTTGTGTGAAAACTGAAAAGTTTAAAGGAGTAAGTGATGGTTCCAGACTCTTGTTTTTCCATTCAGTTAATGATAGATTTTGCTGGAAAAATTACTTTCTCTTCAGTTTTCTCTGTTTCAATATAATAACCTGTGATTTTGTTTAGAGCTTTTTTTTCCTACTGTATATATTTGGTAAATTAAATACAGGAAAATATCACTTTTTTTAATGAAAAACACAAGACGCAGAGGGTTATTCTATTGTAAATAATGGTAAATCACTAAGGGAAGGTTCAATGTAGAGAAAAATTAATTTAGAAGCTGCTGTGATAATATTCTACATCTTTAGGGCTTTAATAACCCACACTAATAATAATAATAATAATAATAAATGTAATAATGTTGTTAAATTATGTAAATAAATTAGATAAAACGTCCACAGCCTGATATTTCTGCATATATATCATTTAATTTTGTAACTTTATAATTGCTTCCAACACTGATAAATAATTAAAAAAATATTTTTCATCCATTAAAACTACATTGTTTTTTGAAATTGTATTATAATATATTGTAACATTAGTTATTTCACCTAATTTCTGTTGTTTTTTTTTTCCCTCTAGGAATGCACTATTTACATTCAGAGGCTCCTGTTAAGGTTATTCACAGAGACCTGAAATCCAGAAATGGTAACAGATTTCACATGAATTAATCAAAATGTTCCGATGTTTTTGACCCATAAACTCAATTGATCTTTCTGGCTTTTTCTGTTTTTAGTTGTTTTGAACGCAGACAAAGTCCTTAAGGTATGTTTTCACAGTGTGACTTAAACTTTACACACATTGAGCTCAGACGCATAAATATGGTTGATATTTTCTATAGAGAAGTTTCAAAAAAGGAATGAAATTTAGCTGCAGTGTACGGACACAAGAGGGCAGTGACTAACTTATCATGTTCAAGAAGCTGCTGAGTGATTCACCGTGGACGGGTTTGTGCATGAGGCGAAATCCACCAGACATTAACATGCATTAACAAGTATAAGTTTGTATGAGATGCAGAGTCTTTACAGTCTGTTAAAACCTAAAAACATGTGTCAGGATTTCTTAATGTCTTTTGATCATGTTTAAGTAAACGATACAAGGCTTTTAGTCATATCTGCTGCAATATATGAACAAAAGAATCAGCACAAAATACAGACTTTACTCCTCTTATGCACTAATGATTTAATTAATGCATAAATATCCTCTTGAGAACCAGCAATGCTTTTTTTTTTTTTTTTTTTTTTTACAAGAGGACAAGAGTTTCACAGCTTTATTAAAAAGAAAAAGTCAGAAAAAGGTCATTCCATTAAAAAAAATTTATCTGAAAAAACTGTTGCATTGTGCTTTTTCTAATGATTTAATGAAAAAAAAAAGGCAAAACCTTTACTTTTCTGGGTCTCAAGAGGATATGACAAGATAAAGGTGTTTTTATTTGTTGCACTTTTTGCCGCATTTCTGTTTTGACTCTTTCAGATTTGTGATTTCGGGGCCTCGAAGTTCCTGACCCACACTACACACATGTCTTTGGTCGGGACGTTTCCCTGGATGGCGCCTGAGGTGATCCAGAGTCTGCCGGTGTCCGAGACCTGCGACACCTTCTCCTACGGCGTGGTAAGCGATGCCAGTGGTTCTATTTTAACCATCGTTTTATATTTATGACAACGGTGACTGCATATTAGTCGAACTGATCCTGTTATTGAGAATTCCACATATGTCAGTAATCATTCAACTACTGGGTCTGATCTCTGGGAGTCTTTTTAACTTGTGTTAATGAGATCAGAACCACAAATGCTTTTTTTTTTTTTTTTCAAGGATTTTTTTTGACACAATTATTTCACTCTTAAGAGCAGACCTGTTAAAAAAATGATGAAATTCACATTATATTCAGAAAGATTTCTAGAGTAAAAATGTCTCTAAAATCACTCGAGGCTAAAACACACACACACCTGGAAACCCCACCAATTTCCATTTCTGCATTTTTCTGTTAAAATGAACGCTAACAGTGGGTTTGACCTTTGCAGAACTGAAGGTTTTCTTGTTAAGTCTTTCTCTACCACATTTATTCTCAAAGACTGAATCAAGAGCCGCAGGCGGTTGTTAAATAAATTCACAAATATCTGTCAACTCACCCCAAATACTTTAACTCTGTGTCATATATGCACCAACCAAACCATAGTTATGATTTGTCAAATGTATATCTCTTTAAAAAGCAGGTTTACCTATTATAGATAAATATAATGTGTTGCAGAAATGTCAGATAAAATGTCCAGGAATGATGATTTATGTACAATTTTGGAGGAATTAATAGATAAAGACCAATTATCAACTGTTAGCTTTTGGTTTTTCAAATTTGGGAAACAATATCATTCCGAATTAGGGAAATTTAGCAGAAATAAAAGCCAATAACATGCTTAAAAATGTATAAACTCTCGGGAAATTCCTTCTCCCTAAAGTCTACATCTTTTGCATTAGTGTACACATCTGTATGTATTTCCTAAGATGATAAAAAGACAGTTTTTATGATTGCAATGAGTTGTCTTTGTGTCAAGTGTACTGCAGTATGATTGCAAATTTAAGCATGTAGTTTGGCCACTTAAACACTTTTCTGATGAGTTGATTTGATTTCTATAGTAAAATACATACGTAATGAGATGCAGCTGGCAAGTACAAAAATGCTGAAATATATGGTACAGGCATGCAATGTGAAATATGACTCTCTACGTTTTTGTGAGACGTCAACGCAGCGGTGACACTGATGAATGGCGACTGAAAAGAGCCTAAATTTCCAAGGGAGTGCAGCTATTGTAGGAAAATCATCCCTGTTTTTAGTCGGTTTTAGAAATGTAAAGAAGAGGGACAGCAAAGTGTTTTTCTAATGACTATTTGTACATAAATTCATATTAACTGATGCATACTCAACTTCTAAGCAGAATATGTATGTGTTTATATTTTTCTATTGAATTGACACATACATGAGCATGACCTCAGCTCTTTTTTCTCTAATGTAGGTGCTTTGGGAAATGCTGACGCGTGAGATCCCCTTCAAAGGTCTGGAGGGTTTGCAAGTGGCCTGGCTCGTCGTGGAGAAAAATGAGGTAATCGACTATAGAATCACATGTGCACATACGATACGCTTTTTTTTTTTTTTTTTTTACGGTGTTTTCTTTTTTATACACTTTTGGCCGTAAAGTTGGAATAAAATATTTTACCTCTTCTGATGAAATGTATTTATTTATTTATTAGTTTGCACCTGTATTGAACAACATCAGATGTAAATGTGTCGCATTATAGCAAAAATGTTGTCAGAATGCATCAGTCAAAACTTACAAATAGAACAATCAGAAAATCAAAAAATAAAAGTATAACACATTAAAAAGTTAAAAGTTAAAAATGATCTGAAGACTGGAGTGGTGTCAAGTAACAAAATACAAATATTCATCACCTTTTTAAGCAGAAATTCTTTTTCCGCTGACTTTTTACTTCGACTCCTTATATTTTCATGCAATTCTCTGTACTTTCGACTCCTTACATTTTAAAAATAGCCTCGTTTCTCCTATTTCATTTCAGCTTGTTTTCCTTCCAGCTTGTCATCGTTCAAATAATAAAAAAAATATATATATATCCAGATAAATCACGCCATCCAGATAGAGTGAATTTGATTGTGGTTGGATGAGAAGTATTAATATACCATTCCGACACCCTTTTGGTTTGTACGTGATCACCTGCACATGACACAAATCACTTCAGTCAGGACGTATGTAGACGATTGTAGACTAATATGAAAATATCCAAGCACAGACTCAAGAGAACTCGAGGGAAATGTCCAAACCAAGCATCAGCGGGAAGCTTCGTAACCTCCAGGAAGACCATTTACAATGAGCATATGCGGCTGAAACTAGTGCATCCCAAATTTTTCAACATTAACCTTTTATAATATAACATTATAGTCATTATGGCCTTTAGAAAACTGTTTTTTGGTGTTGGGGTAGCGCACTATAGACCCCTGAGACTCAGCCTAACCTTTTGTCCTAATGGCATTTTTTCCCCTTACATTGACTTTTATACTTTAAATAGTTTTGAAACCAGTACTTTTACACTTTTACTAGAGGAAAAAGCTTGAGTTGTTACTTCAACTTCTACAGCAGTCTTTTTAAACTCTAGTATCTATACTTCTACCCAAGTAATGAATGTGAATACTTTTACTGGCTTTGCAGGACTGGTTTGCCTTTAGCCGCTGTGTTTAGTTGAGTTTTGAATGTGGGATGTTTGGAGCGTTCTCTTATTGAGAGTGGTAAACTGTTCCAGTATTTAGGTCCCTACACGCAAAGGGTATTTTGTCCAAAAGTGGTTCTTCCTATTCTGATTGTGTGATTTATCCTTGATAGATAAATGTCACTTTTATTTTTTTACTCTATATTTTAGTCTATGTTTTACTTTTATGTGCCATTTCTCACAAATGGCAAATAAAACTATCTATCGAAGGTGTAACTGAGACTCAGTGTATAATCATTGTACTTGGTCAAAGGTAATTACTGATGTGTATAAATAGGATTAAAAAGAGGAATGTGTCTGAAAAATAAATTATTCCAACTTTATGGGTAACAGTGTACTTTATGTGCACATTGTAAACTCCTTTACAATTATTCCTTCCAAAGGAAACATAATTATCCTGTAAATACATGAATGTATGCTAATAAATAAAATATAGAATATTCAGACAAAGAACAAAAGAAAAGGAAATGTTCACATTTATTTAGTATTTTCTTAATAAACCACCTGCAACACTGAGTCACATTTTTTATGAAGTTCTGTTGACATTTGTCTTGAGTGACTGAATGATGAACTGGTTTCTATGTTTAAATATATGTGTTGCATCTAAAAATAGGATGCACTTCATATACTATTATATAGAGAGATAAAAGATGCCCTTTTACCGATGTTTATCTGCTGTGTTACATTAAAAGTTCTTTCATAGATGCAGTTTAAGAGACGTGGATAAAATCTATGGTTCATCATTCAGTGCAAATTCTGGGCCGACGATGATGTAAAAAAGAACAATTTGGTTAAAAATATCCATTTGGCCAATACCTTATGGTGGTACTGATGTTATTATCTGCTTGTTGGTTTTATTTTTGCTCATTATTCCCCCTTTTGTATGAGGGAAATCAATAATTACTCATGTCTACAGTAGGTCTTTTAGATTTTCTTCCACTATCACATCTCACAAAGTCAAATCGCAGTAGGAAAGGATTCTTTACTTAAAACTGCTTTTAATACACATGCATGTGCAGTTTTTCCTCGCTAACCTGTAGCCCATATTTCAGAGGTTAACCATCCCCAGTGGCTGTCCTGTCAGTTTCGCTGAACTGATGAGAAAATGCTGGAAAACAGATCCAAAGGTGAGTTATCGACTCAGTTTCTTTAACCCATAAAGACTCAAACAGCCACCGACGACCAAAACCATCTACTGATCTAAAATATTTCATAACTTCTGTCAATACATGTAAATAATTGGTGTAAACTTCACTTTGTCACCTTTTCACGGTCATCAGATATGACCCATTTGGACGTTCAGAGGCTCCGTAGTTACCATGGAAACACTGTCATCTTCT
>JAPTYQ010000015.1:24956887-24971178 GCA_029814465.1 Ostorhinchus cyanosoma | reverse complement strand
TGTGTGTGTGTGTGTGTGTGTGTGTGTGTGTGTGTGTGTGTGTGTGTGTGTGTGTGTGTGTGTGTGTGTGTGTTGATTTTTCCTCTGATGTGGGTCATGTTTTCTGATGTAAGCTAAAGCTATACAGGATGTCACAAAAACACTGACTTTATAACAGCTGATTTAACAGTTTACACAATCTCTTGCAGGTTAAATTGGATGAATTAAACACCTTCAGCGTAAAAAAAAAAAACAAAAACAAAAAACACCTTCAGCGCTTACTGATGATAAATATTCACTATAAACAAATTGAAAGAGTAGTTTTCCGAGCAACATTATAGGTTTTAATTTGTGACATGTGAATGTGCTTGTGTGCATTAAGATTCTGTTGAAGTTTCTAAGATGCTTGAATCCACGATAAAAGTCTGTAGACTGTTTTTTTGTTTGTTTTTGGTTTTTTAAAGACAACTTAGTTTTTTTTTCCTGCAAAAATTCTCCAAGTCTTTCCTGAGTTTTTTTTCATGTTCAACACTACGTAGTGTTAGCTTAGAAGTTAAAACTCAACTCATTGTGGATTTTTAACGGCTTATTTGAACAGGAAAATAAATTATACCAACCCTACAAAAAAAAAAAAAAAAAATCAACACTAACAGATATTAAGTATTTGCCTTTTATAGAAACTGGATGACAACTGAAGTAAATCTCAAAGTGAAAGTAAGTAATCAATAAATCTGAAACTATACTATAAGAATAGATTGGTGTTAGAATTTTAACATTTTCTTATGAAAAACAAAAAAAACATTTCTCATGCTTTTTACCTTAAAGTCAGTAATTCCTGTTGTTACGTCTACTATTAGCAGTTTCTACTATGTCGATAGGTTGTAAAATGTCCCATCAGTGCAATTAATCACTCTGTTAATCTCAATTAAAGCTCCAACACTTAATTCACCTCTTGATAACTGCTAAATTCATCAACAACTATTTAACAATCCGTTTAAGTCATTTATTTAGAAAATGTTAAAATTCTCATATTCTGTATTCCTTAATGTGAATATATTCTTGGTTTTGTTTTGTTTTTTCTTGTTTTTTCACCCTGAACTAAATGTCAGACATTAAAGGAAGTCATGTTGGCTTTTGGGAAACACTTTATTAATCAAAAATATAAAAAAGAAATGGCTCCCAGTGTACAATAAATAAACATGCGGCATGAGCATGTGCATACCCACACTGTAAAATTGTAAAATATTGCATTTACGATACACGGCCCAATTAAGATGAAAGTGTCTGTGAGAGTGAAAGTGAGTCCCAAGAAATTCTGTGACAAAACGAGGTCAATATTCACGATAAAATCATTTACTGGATCCTGCATAGAAGGACCGGTCATCATGTGTGTGCTACGTATTGCCCAGCCCTGCCTTAGATGAAGCTAATAATGATCAGCTTGTCTTATCTTCCTTATTGTAGTAAATGATTACTTACTTCCTGTTCTTCTCTATCCTCTCCTCTTTCTCTTCTTTTACCCCTCTGTATCCACTCTCCACCTGTCTCTGCCTCTCAGCTCCTCTTACCTGTGGCAAAAAAGATAAGTGCTCAGTCATTCTATCAGTCTAAGACGGAGGAATCAAACAGTTCACAGATGTCATGTCAGATAATCGCCTCCGGTAACAAGGAGGTGAATCTACCATCCATGATGAAAGGCTTTGGGGACATGTTTTCTTTGGACTTTGGTCGACCTGCCCTGCGCTTGGGCATGCAGGTCAACATGCAGGCCAAGCAGAACACTTCTAAGTCCAGCTTTGTCAGAGAAGGACACAAAATCAACATGACTCCTGGGATGGGACGCTTCACTTGGTCTGACGACAGTGACTAAACCTCTCCGGACGCTGCTCATTCTGTCAGTCACTGTGATTGTTCAGATATTTCCTATAATGTGTTTCTGGTATTGTGAGGCACTATTTTTTTTTTTTTATTATTATTATTATTATTTTTGATATTTTTTCCCTAGTTTCTTTATTCTTGGAAAATATCCCTTGGCACATTATTCCCTCTTCTTTGTTCAAATTTACCTCCTGAAAGAACTGAAGTACGTGCATTTATCGAATATATTTAAAGCCCTCCACCTATGGATATTAAAGATGTCATTTACTGTACTGTAAGCCTAATGTACTGGATGTATAGTGCCATGCTGTGAAGACAGAGCCATGTGAGCCAGTTGCTTAGAGAAGGCCAGGCTTTTATGATGAAGTGACATTTTGCTGACATTAAGATTGGCCAATTTGTTCTGGATGTG
Source organism: Ostorhinchus cyanosoma (assembly GCA_029814465.1). NCBI lineage: Eukaryota > Metazoa > Chordata > Actinopteri > Kurtiformes > Apogonidae > Ostorhinchus > Ostorhinchus cyanosoma. The sequence continues at coordinate 24,968,909 of JAPTYQ010000015.1, read as the reverse complement.
GTGGAGTGCAGTTGTTGAGATGCAGTCTCTTACCAGGATGAGAAAGCACATGTTTTTTCTTCTGACTGACCCCGGTTCAAAACAGCAGGAGAGGGACTTTGCTGTGTGAAGACCAACTTCATTCTTTCATTTTCCTTTTTTCTTCCCTTTTAATATATGTCAATCTGCAGCAGAATAAAGAAACTACTAATAAAAACCCACATTTAATTTGACTTCAATCAGTTATACAGTCATACATGTGAATTTGACCTCAGTACCTTGGCTTCTATACTTAGTTCCTATACTATACTTTCTCTGATCCCAGGTGTGAATTTCCTATACCACTAATAAAATAAAATCACAATTCTCATTACAATTGTAGTTAGTTGAATTTATTTGGGTTTTTTTTCAGTTTTTTAAGCTCATATGCAATCACTCAAAGCAGTTTTGTAATGTAAATCTATTAACACAACTTGAAGGTGTCTCTTAACATACTAATACGATTTACTTTTTCAATATTTTGCAATACTTGCTACTATTGAAGTAGTTTACTTGTTGCTATAAAAGTACCCAGCCCTAATTATACCTGTTTTACACATATATTTTCATTCCTTGAGTATTTTTTTTATCATTTGTTTTATAGACTTCATCATTTAGAATCTAAACTGGCTCTTCAACGGGCGTAGAAACGTCTCTATACCCAATGTTTTTATCATAAATTTCCCTTATTTAGATGTATTTTACACACAGTATCACACCATGTCCTCTGACTGAATATTATCCCAGAGGGCTGTGCTTTACAGTGGGGAAACCATATTAGCATTAGTGTTGGGTTAGGTATTATGCTTCATGTGGAGGAAGGACATGCTTCCTTGAGCATAGCCCATTAAATAGCCCCCTTGTTATCGTCAGTCAGTCTCATGAGGATGTAATCCGCTGTATCCCTGTGTTGCTGCTTGTTAGCTTCGTGCTATGAGCTAATGTTCCTTTCCAAACACTGTTGGTGCTGTTGTGCCATCAGCACCAAGACGTGACAATTAACACACCAATATTTACATTTTTTCCGTGTGAAATTTAGTCACTTCATCCGAAACGTTCTCTCTTGTGACTTGTCTCTGTAAAGTCCAACAGATTCACGTAACAAGCAGCTTCTTGGTGTGATTTGACTTTCTACATCCTTCACTGTTTTGTCAATAAACCAGTTTCATTCAACTCTCTCTGTTTTATATCGTTTTTATCACTTTCCATCCATGATCCAACAGTGTGCAAGTATTCATTGAGGTAATGTGTTGTGTAATATTTTATTTCCCTCTATATTTTGTTGGTGAATCTCTTGTGTGCTCTTTGCATTTTCTCATTTTTCTTTGCTTTTTACTATCTCCCACTTAGTCCACATGGGGGCAGGATTGTGTGAACTACTAGAAACCCATGTCAAATTATTTTTTTCTTGCAGATTTGGTTCACCATCATCACATTAAAACCCTGCTCCGTGTTTTAAATCTGAAATCTATTTACATTTTGTCAACACTATGCCATGGATCCAGATATAAGAAGCATGGCTGCTCATTTCTGAAACGTATTATACCGACTGAAAAGTGGTGTAAAGTCAGTCCAATGAGACTTTGGCAGAGTGTTTCTCAATCTGTTTATTTCCGAACTGCAGCACTGGAGGAGGCGGAAAAAGCTGCAGGGCTGAGTGGCTTTATGAGGCGGCAGGCTGCACTGAAATGTATGGCAGTGACTTTCTATTGAGACCGGCATTCAGTTCATAATCTGAGCTGTTATCAGATGTTGTGGGAAGAAGACAGTGAATGGAAATTACTCATTCATTTAGTCATCTTTCCTCCAATTTTCCATTGCATTATTTCTTTCATTACACAGCAGCCTCATGATCACAATGATGAAATCTTTATTTTGGCTGGCAAGTTTCTGCCTGATTACATTTAATGAGCAATAAATGATTTATCATTCAAATAGATCACATTAGATCAGTCAGATGGACATTTCTGTTTGATATAGACCATTAGAGGCAAGTCTACTTCACCGCTTGGCACAATAACAGGGAAACGGATGACTTTGAAGACAGAAAACATGGCTATTTTCCATTTTAATAACATTTACTTAAGTTGTGGGATTTTGAGTTTAAGATGACATGTGCCTAGTGTCTATGATGAAAACACATACACACATTTATACTTTGTGAGTACTTTGTATTACCTGTCATTGTCTTATGTTTCTGTGCAGTTGCTGCCCACTCTTGACATCTACACCTGGACAGAGGAGCATGTGGTCAGTGTCAGCGTTATTATCTCATAACTGATGCCTTCACGTCCCTATAACTACTACACCATATGATATCATTAGTGAATAAACTAATATGTCAACATTTTATTTCTCCAGTATTTCTGGATGCAGCAAATATTTGGTGCAGGTCTGTTCATTCTCAGATAATATTTCGTCGGACATTGTCAGCTCTTGACTGTTCATTTGCACCATGTTGTTTAATATTTGGGTGTTTCCTATTCCATCACAGGGGAGGATGCATGTGGCTTGCAACACTATGCTGACCTGTTTAAGGAGAATCACATCACTGGCAAGAGGTTGCTGTTGCTCACAGAAAGCGACATGCGGGACATGGGGGTCAAGTCCAAAGGTCATGCCATACACCTCAAGGCAAGGCGGGGTTAACCATTAACCATAGATGTGAATTAATAAACAATGCTATATACGCAGCGTCATTTCCTATAAGAGATCTGCACTCATTAAATTATCGTGAATAGTATATTTCCTCTTTCCAATTTCAGGGTGAAATTGAAAAGCTAACCCACGATTACCTCGGCCTCGTCCACTTCCCGCCACTGTTAAAGGTACATTTATTATATTCTTTCTTTTTTCCTTGGAACTGTGTTGCTTCTGTTCTTATTCTTATCTGTTTTTTCTTCTTAGGAAGAGCTAGAAAAACAGGTGGAACAGAGCAAAACTGTAAATCTGGAGCTGGTGTTCGGATACCATTGGAAACCAGGAACTGGACAATCTGTAAGTTTTCCCTGAATGCACACACATTAACCCTCATATTCTACAGCTTTGAGTGTATGTCGACCAAACCACGAGAGCAGGCATGACACGGTTGATATCAATGTTGTAAATATTTTAGTAAGTCTGGTAATACTGCACTTTCAAAATGAATAAAATAGTCAAATCATGTTTTTGCAATGATTCAATCAGCCACCCTTGTACTGCAGCAGCTTGCTCTGTGAATTCATGATGATGGCTGTTTTACTGACCATTGAAGGCATCACAGCAGAGACATGTATAAAACCAGACAAATAAACATTTCATTCTCAGCCATGTACAACATCCACCTCGGCTTGCTCACAGCCCTTTGTTAGGGTCTCAAACTGTGGAGAAAGGGTGGCTCTTCACTTGCTGTTTGAATTTAATCAAAAATAGCCCATTTAGCCAGAAGTCATTTTCTTTTTAAAAGGCAAACGTTATTTAATCTTTCAGCTGTTCATTGTCCCATCATAAATAGTCCTCTTTCAGTGTGTTCGGCAGGGCTGAAACGAGCCTGCTAATTGCCTCCCATTTCTTCTGACATGTGGTGGTTTAGTGGGTAGAAAACACAGCAGGGAGAAGGAAACAGGAGGCTGAGAAAATGAGAGCTAATTATTTTCCCCTGCCTGGTGTCAGGTTCCGTGTCAGCCTTGTTTTTACAAACTGGAAGGTTTTTTGCACTAAATAAAACAAACCCGCACTGCATTTTTTTCTTCGCCCCTCTTTGCTGGCGATGTCATGGAAGCAGCTGCACTTCTCAAAGACAAAATGAGGGCCTGCAATTGTGCGGCCACCATCTGACAGCCACTGAGGGTCCCCTACTAATGAGGATATCACCGTGCAGCCAAGTGAAAGGTGCTGAATTATGTATGAGTTGTCATTAGACGCACTCGGGTCCTAGGCATCATTACCAGACATTGTTTCTGCTGGAGTGATTAGACTAGCACGGACCTGGGAGCCCCGGTGCGACCGTCCAGGGCCGACACCAGGCCAGTGCAGGGCCACTGGTGTGTTTCTGAGCCAGAGGCTTGCTGAAGCTTCCCCCTTTGAGCTGTTTCCAGCCCCTAGGGAGGATGCAGGAGAGGGCGAAGGCTCCTCAGACGAGTGTGTTAGTGCCACTCCTCTGATGTCTTTCTTTGTGATCACTACACAATGGATTGGCCTGTGCCATGAACCCTGTGTGGTTAAGCAGTGACCTGTGGCTTCGTGGCTGGCGTTTGGGGATTGGCAAAATCATTACTGCTTCGTCAGCATTCAGTATGCAGGAGAGGAAGACAGGGGGCAATTGTTCAGATTTGTGCCTCCTAGTGAGGATTTGATGTGTGCTGCATGTAGCAACTCATGATAAAAAGCTTTTCCTCTGCATCATGTAAAAGTGACAAACATTTAACAAGAAATATATAAGTAAAAAAAACAATTGCTATTTTGGAACTTTTATAAAACTTTATTTGTGATCTAATACTTTTAAAATATAGGACTATTTTTTACTTTACACAGATACTGTTTATGCAGTAACTTGCAGTAAAGTTTCTATACATTTCTCTTCTAATCGAATTCCTCCTCCACAATATGAGGCTTTGTGGCCAGTAATTTGCCACTGCCGTTACTCTACCTCTAGGTTGTGCTGTTGGTTTAAGAGTAACCACGAGTTCACTACTCAGAATAGTTCAATTATTAACTTTTTCATACAATGCAGCTCTCAGGTGTCGGTTCTGACAATGGCAGATGACCTAATTTATTCCATCACTGATTGTTTCTTTCAAGGACTGCAAATGGAAAATGTACATGGAACTTGATGGTGATGATGTCGCAATAACCTACATCAAAGATGTTGTGTTTAATGCCAACCGTCAGGATGTGGACGTCCTGCGGATGACTAAGGTGCCACTGAAAACATACTACCTGTACAAGTTTAAATATAAAACATTATTTTGCTTTTTTACTTATTTTTTAAGCTTATTTTATTTGATGCACTTTGTCACACATTATATTTCTTATCTAGATACACACCATTTATACTGTATATGCCAATTTTTTTTTTTTTTTAATTAAATGCATATCTTCACACTACAGCCCCCTTTTGTAATGGACAAATGGATCATTGGAATACAGCCGAACCAGAGAGTGGACTATATCGTGAATTATGAGGTGAGTATATTAAAGCCATTGTGCAGTGCAGTTTAGTACAAAACAATGCAAAAATGTACATCACCTGCAACATACAATATTAATTTAGGTGATTCAAGAACTCTGTGCAGGCTTTTTGATGATTAAAACTTTGGCTTTTAATTGAACACCTCAGAATGACGTCAAATCACCAAAGACTACGAGACACAGCGGCACAGTGACGTGGAGTCTGATTGGTAGACAAGATGAAATCAAGACTGTGGAGCTGATCATTGAAACAACAGCAGCAAACATTGACTGCAGCCCCAGGAGCGCTTTGAACTGTGGTAATTGTTATATTAAATTATTTTTAAAAATGTCGCAGAAATGTCACCTGGATGTGCGACAGGTACAGCAGAGGAAAACACAACTTATAGTCTCACACAGTGTTTGACTCAGGCTTTGTTCAGACTGCAGACGAGTGGCCAAAATCTGATCATAATGATTCCAATCTGTGTTTTTCAAAATCGGAATTAATATCAGTTTTACATGACTTTCTCTGTCTTTTCATCCTCTGTCTTTCTTATCACATATTCACACATTTTTGGATTCCACTGCACATTAACCCAGAAATGGAAGTGCATATAATATTAACTTCTTTGGACTCTTTGTTTATTTCAGTACAGCAGACATATGACATCTTTGTTATTATTTTTTTGTGCGCGTGGTTTATTTTAGGAGTCTGACAGGTTCACAATAGAGTCTGATTTAAAAAATACTAAAAAAAAAAAGTAGTAAAAAAAAAAAAAATCTAAACAATGAATCTAAATTGAGCACCACAACTGGCAGTGTGGACAAACCCTCTTTACAGTTGTCCTGCATATATTTGAGTACATTTTGATTTATCCACAGCAAAGCAATAATTTCAAATACTATACACATAAGAATCTGAATCATCGTTATTTATCAAGCATGTAAGCACATACATGGAATTCTTTGCTGGTAGATGTTGTCTTACTAGTAATTTATAAATACATGATTTAATTAGAAAACATGAGAAAAGTAAAATAAAAAAAAGAAACTACATTATATAAAGACAGTATCAACTTATAGTACAATTTTTTTTGCAATTGTGGATATCAAGAGTGGGAGAGTGTGAACTGCACATGAAAGTGATTGCTGTAATTTTAGTTTTAATTGTTATAACATTACTAAATATGCTATACCACATGTATATTTGCATGATATGCACTATTGTCTTTTCATACTATACTATTATCCTCATATTAAGCACCATTGTTCTGTCTATTGTTTAGTTTCACTCTATTTGTACAGTTTTGTAAAAATTTGTATTCTTTATTCTTTTTTTTTTTTTTTTACACATATACTTATCTAAAACATGAGAGCTGAGTCCAAATCCTTGTTTATGTGCACAAACTTGGCCAATTAAGCTGATTCTGATTTTGAATGCAAGATATCAGGAACATATTTTAGACAGAATGCACTTATTGCTATCTATGCACACCCTCTGTTTTAGGTATAGATCCGTGGTGGATGTACAATGTAAGACAGAGGCAGATGACGGCAGAGAAACCACACCAGGCAACGACCTTCAGCAGTTCTGATGCCTGCACTCTTTCTCAGTTCCTGTCTGCTCATCAGAGCCAGGAGTTTTCCTATGCAGCGGCGGTGCGTCGCTCTCCCAGCCGCAGCCATGCATCTCCGTGGGGTGACTCACGCAGCTCCTCACCAACAGCAAACTTGTCACCCAAGCTCTCCCAGCTCCATCTGGGGTCAAAGGGCAGCAGCCCCTGTAGCACGACATCAGAGAGTGCCTCGGAAAGAGAGCGAGAGCGCCCACTTAGTGCCGGAGCAGCGACTAAACACTGCAGCTACTTTGGCAACACTTTAAATGTGGCAGGAGGGCAGGGTAGGGGGCAGGCATGGACCTACAGTAGAGGTAACTATGGTCATACAAAAACCAGCAGAAGCTCTCGACAGCCAGGGAGGCCACGGTCCCACAGCTACAGTGTTGCAACACATAACCGCCCACCCATGATACCGGGGATATTGTCTGTGACTGAAAACCCCAGTCAAGAAAAAGAGGAGGCTAAAGCCAGCGACGGAGGGTGGATCAAAGTGGAGCGGCAGAAAAGATTACCACGTCAGGACAATAAACAAGTCAGAGGTCGAGCAAGGAGGGGGGGCAGGGGAGGGCGTGGCACTGGAGGAAGAACTTAATGTGGACTGAGACATGAGCTGACAGCCTCAATATGTTCACAATGACATGCACTGGAGACATTTGTCATATTCAGTAAATCATGCTTTAAAATGAACTGCTTCTTCAGAGAGAATCACACTGATGCTTTTTATGTATTTATGTATTATTTTACTCAGTAATGTTTTATTTTATGCTCATGCTCAACATGTATTTATTAAAGTTATCAAATGCTTTGAGAGATATTGTTTGTGATGATTAAATAAATGAACAATTAATACTTAATATTCACAGTATGTTTCATTGTCTGTGTAATTTCTCATTTGTCCAAGTTGTTGTTCATCATTAGTTGTTCAGAGATGGAATGTTTTCAAGCAAAAAAAACAGTCCAACTGAACTTCAAAAACAAACTAAAGATTCAGTTTCCTTATTGCACTTATTGACATTGCAACCAATTTTATGAATCTTTTACAACCACAAGTATGACAAAGACCAAACCACAAAGAAACCAAACAGATGTACTTATCCCTCCAATTTCTCAACAAGTAAATAAATCTCAGCCAAAACAGCAAGGCTAACAATTCAATACACACGATGCATCAATTTTCCCTTTGCAATTTTTTTTTTGATTTTCTATTTAAAAATCATCTCCTAAACCCAGTGACTACTTATTTAAGTGCAAACCCAATTCATTCTGCAAAGTAGGGCTGTGTTGCAGTTCTTTGCAGACTTAATCATGCCTACTTCCTGTTGTTTTTCCAAAGAGGATTTGCACTCATCATGAATGTGGTTGCTCTCATTTATTAATTCTGCTTCAACTTATTATAAATAAACTATCCACCAACTCTTGCAGTTTCACAGTTTTGTTTACCAGTACATGTAGCTGGAATTTAAATGTGACTAAAATATAAATGTTTTATCCAGTTCAAAACACATTCATTTTACTATTTTCTGTTCAATATCAGCAAAAATTGACCTGCATTACGGATCAAAAATGTAAATCTCTTAAAACCTACCATGGTCAGTTTAACCAACATACTAAGATTTACAAGTTGGAAAGGGATCAACATTTTACCCGCCGTGTATGCAAATTATCAGGGGAAAATTCGCGCCGCTTCAAAGTTCCTGGAAGACCTGTAGATTTGCTCGCGCGCATATTTAACAAATTGAAAAATTGATTTGAAGAATTTTATAATTTAATATAAAAAGCGTGTTTTAGAATAATTATTGCGGATTTTGCTTTGAATTAGCTTTTTTTTTCTTTATAATTTTTTTTATTTCGGTCTAAATATTTTACGTATCTTCCAGGACCTTCCGGTGGCGCGGGAAACGAACAGTGTGTCTGAGTTGAGGAGGCGCATTGTTTCATTCAGAGCCGCTGATTCTCAACAGAACTGTCTGTGTGTCTCTGACTGCCTTTAAAACTCAAAATGCCTGCCACTCGCTCCAAGGTAAGACGAAACCAAACTGCAATATATTTAATTAACCGCTTATTACATATATAACCGACAGTTTACGTTCCTTTAGGTGAAATATTTCCGATTATACTGAACGTTTAACCATTTAAATCCTAAGTAAAGTTCCATTTCCGGTTACAGCTAGCTTAATTTACTTAATAATTTCATGTCTTTTTTTGTTTTTTTTTTACTCAAAATATATAATTATTTGTTTTAAACCTGCATAATAATGTACTAAGATTTAAGTTGGCATTAAAATGATCTAAAATGGAGGAGTAAAAAAGAAAAACTAGAGTATGAATGCAAATTTAATGTTTGCTTGTGTTTTTAATGTAATATATCACAAAAGTTAACTTTGGGTACGTATGGTTTTAATTATCTGCAACATGAAGAATAAAATAATGAACCTAGTTGCTAGTTTTACAATGTGGGTGTGTCCCGTCGATTGAACCCGAATAATAAACACTTTATTCTAGTTTAGTAATATCTGAAACATTTGTTCATGAGGTTAAGGGGAACTAATGTTTTTTTCTTTTTTTAATTTTAAGCAGGATACTCATATGACTTAATGAATTAACTATAAAAGTCACTTCAATTACCCATAAATGAAAGTAAGGGGTAAAGATCAATAAATCAGTCATTTAAGTAGTTGTTTATACTACTTTTATTTACTTTTATACGTTAAAGTTATTGGAATGTTGGTGTTTCATTGTTAATTTCATGTGGAAAAACTTTGCCCTTAACTACTCTTGGGCACTTGGTAAAGTGTAATTCAGTTTTATTACCTAAAATGTCCATTCTTATTTTTTAATCGCCATCTGTTTATTATCTACAGAAAGTAGCAGTGCCACCTCCATCCACCAGAATGAGTCTGAGGAGTTTTCGCAGCGTCCCATTGGTTTCCATGGAGACGTCCTCATCCTCTGATGACAGCTGTGACAGCTTCGGCTCGGATGGAGGCTTTGCAAATACGGTAATGAAACAATACTGCTCCGTAAATGTAATCCCAAAAATTGGCAGAGCATTGCTTGTTTTGTGCAGCACCATTGGATATTTAATGTTGCCTGTGTGTTTTTTTTTAGAGGAGCAACTTAAGACAGAGGAGGAGGTCAGTGGAGAAACCACGGGTGTTTGGGGCCACGTCTGAGGAGGATGCATGCAGTGAGTTTGAGGACAATGTGATCAGCAGTCAGATGAAAGCCATGGTGAGTTTAGAGCGAAATATACATGTTTCATAATATTGAACTGACGGTGAGGACTATGAGACACTATAGAATGCATCTTCTTTCAGAAAGTGGACTCGAACTGTGAAGCTCCCAGACGTGGACGTAGGTCCAGTGGTCTGAAGGTTGCTATGACGTTTCCCACAAAGAAGATGGCCAAGAAGCGCCCGGCCTCCAAATCAGTCCATCAGCCTAAAGTGGAGGATCCAGACTCAGAAGAAGAAAACTTCATGATGAAGAGAGCCCTGAATATTAAGGAGAACAAAGAAATGGTAGGTTGGCTTTTGTATTACCAGTGTACATTTCTGGAAAAATGTCTTTAGACCAGACCTTGAAAACCTCGGAATGTGATCAAAAGGTCACTGGCTGTCTCAAAGTCAAACTGCTGGCTTTGTGTCTCTTAACTTTTCCAGAGCTGCATACTAAATTATTGGGATCAAAATGTGTTTTGTTCAAATTGTCAATCATTCTGCTTATTTACTTCTAGCTTGCGAAGTTAATGGCAGAACTGAACAAAGTAAATGGACTCTTCCCAAAACAGATGGCGACATCTGCATCCACTACGGTAATTTAACCTGAATACGTCAAACTGTCTGTCACGAACGCACCACATAAACTCATTTGCCTTATCAGTGCTGTGCTAATTGGCTTGTTTCTAAACCTTCACAGCCCAGACTAACACCTCGACGGACAATGGGAACCCCACGATCCTGTAGGAGGAACCCGGAGCGTTTGTCTCGACCCCACACACGATCCCGCACCCTGGTTGACGGACCCCCAAGCCCGACTCCAGAGGAGGATGAGCCCGAGGATAAGTTCAGCCTGGTTCGCAAGAGCCGGTACTATGAGGAATACGATGAGCCGGTACGTCCTTCACAGTGTTGTTGCAGGAACATCTCTTAACATACGAGCTTGGATCTCTTTATAATCAACCTCATGTGTTCTCCGCAGCCCCGTCGTCGTTCGTTCCACGGGAGTAAGGCCATTCCGCATGTGGTCAGACCTGTGGATGACATCACTGAGCTGGAGCTGCAGCACATTTGCACCAATGTGCGAGAAAAGGTCTACAACAGCTCCACTGTAAGTCCACAATTCACTGTAGTGATTAACAAATGTGAGCAGCTGTATTTTGTTTGTAATGTTGGGTAGCTAAATATGACACTTCTGTTTTCTCAGGGATCCACTTGCCATCAGTGCAGACAGAAAACGACCGACACCAAAACCACCTGCCGTAACCCTGACTGTGTTGGAGTGAGGGGTCAGTTCTGCGGTCCGTGTCTCCGTAACCGCTACGGCGAGGAGGTCCGCGACGCTCTGCTGGATTCGGTAAATATCAAAATAGAGGTGTTAATTTTTGGGATTATGTAAGTTAACTTGAGAGCCTCATATCACAACGTATTTTTGGGGAAACAAAAAAAAACCCCACAATTTCACATGGAGCTACTGGTATTGGACAAACCAGAGGTGCTCATGGAGAGGGCATGAACAATGGAAAAAAGACAAAAATCCAGACACTCTCTTGGTCGGCATGAGTCTTCTTCAGGGTGTAGAAGAAGGCTCATGCCAACACGTGTTAGTGTTTGTACTCCAGCCCTAAAGACTTAATTTACAGCCCCTCATGGAATAAAGGCGTTTTACAATTTTTTCCAACTGAGTGAGTGCCTGGATTTTTGTCTTTTTTTCCATATTTTTGGGAAAATGTTGGTTTGAACACACTGACAAAATGAATAGAACATGGAATGAATCAGCTCTTGAGGAAGGGTGTCTGGTCAGAGTTCAACTCAGTGTCGCAATGTGGTGTGTGGACTTGTGTAAGTTAAACAAACTGTGGCCTAACAACACGACATTTGGTGCTGGATTGAAAGTAACAAACCTCCATCTACCTTATGCAAGAAAACACTCAAATTAGGAGCTGTGGAGGTAAAGGCTTGAGGTTGTAAAGGGAAGCACAAGGCTGCTGTAAAGTCAAGCCTCAGCATGACTCG
>JAPTYQ010000015.1:24908205-24925087 GCA_029814465.1 Ostorhinchus cyanosoma | reverse complement strand
TGTAGTTGTACCAGGCATTAAAATGAACAAGAAATTGAAGAAAACAAGGGGTGGTCTAATAATTTTTTCCACAACTGTATATTGAAAACATCCGCTAACCAGCACTTTTGTCATTTGTTTTCCAATTCAGCTTATTAACATATATGTCATTTAACAAATTAACCTCAGCCAGATAATTTCTAAAAAAAAAAAAGTATAATTTAACACAGTACATTAATAATTATTTAAGGGCATGTATTCTGGAATTTGTAGTGAAAAAGCAAAACCTGAGATAAACTCCCTGTTGATTCCTAGTGAGTCTCAAGTTTTGAAATGATAATTTAAGACTTCTTACTCTGTCCACGGAAGACCACAACAGAATGGATAGTTCTGTCTGTGACAAGCTGCACTGAGAGCCATTAAAAAAGTCTGGCTTATAAGAAAATAGCACCCACTTTAAGTGCTTTGTGAATAAAGTTTTGCATGTGGCCTTGTTTTGCTGCACAGGATATAATAACAATATGAAACCCACATGTTATTTCACTCATTTTTTTTATAAAAGGAGAAACTGTCAATATGGTTTCAGTAGGTTTTAAGTTGACAAGTAATATTGGATTGCTGCTTGTCTTACAGTAGGTCTCCCAGTCGCAGTAATTTCAGCAGACATGTTGCTGAGACAGCTCTGGCATTGTTTTCTGGGACACAGTGAAATTCTATTTTCAGTTTTACTTGGTGCAGTAATTATCTGCATTGTTGGTGAGAATAAAGAAAATAAAGTGCATGAATATGTGCCGGTCAATTGGATTCTGTCAGTTCAAGCAGAATTGGGTACACAAGCGAGCGGCTTGCCAGCTTGTAATAACGATGGTGTTTGCGTGGAACAATTTCCCCTCTAAAACAGCTCATCAACAGCAGAGAGAGTCTGTCACCCAGGGTACGGAGTGACAAGTCTTCTGCATCTCCGTCTGTTATTAACATGTCTCTTACGACAAGCTCAATTATCTGACACTGCCCGTAATTTCCATTCCTTTTTCTGGCACAATGTAAAGTTCCTCTCCTTCATTTTCAAAGCTGGTCGTTTTGGATCCGGCAAATACTGATATAAGACATGTGTGGGAGGAGGAAGTGAAAACTGAGGGAAAAACATCTGCAAGTCAGAGTGAAGTTGCTGCAGGCCTGCTATGCTGAGGTCTTGATAATTCCTGATATTTATGGTGTACAAAGGCCGAGTGTTTCTAAGATCGTGCTGTTTGAGAGTGACTGTTAGACAGAATGTGTGGAAGACAGAAAGGAAAAACTAAACCTAGTTAACTATGTGCCTATGAATTCCTAAAATAACAGGCATTATGTGTTTATATTTCAACCAGCACACAAATGTCGAGTTTCCTCTGCTGGTTGTAACACACATAGTATTGCCTATTTATTAGTTTTCCAAAATATGACCAAAACTCTTCCAATTACAGTACATTTCTTAAAAATTGTGTTAAGACAAAATAGCTTTTCAAGGTTTGTATGTCTGTGAAGCTGCACTCCTCTTGATGTCATCTACTAATGAGGGGAAGAAATAAGTTATATCAAGGTGTACATCATGGTTAACTAACATGTAGTAGGTTATTTTTCTTTTCCACTCATTTTAATGAACAATTCAGTGATCCTTTTTTAAAAGAACTGCCGAATGATTATTTTCAGACTATGTAATTTCCCAATCATTTTCAATAACTCGGCCAAAATAGAAGATAAATGCCACTGAACCTCATAAGCCTCATGTTCTGACACTGATTCTTTCAGAGAAAGCATGGGTAGGGACATCTCTGAAAACCTTTTATCGTTGAGATTTTTTGGCAATCTGAAAAGTTCAAGTCAGAATCATACTCGGTAACTAGGGATTTTTTTTTTTTTTGGAAACGTTATGTTTTAGTGTGCACCCCAAAGGCCTGTTAGAGGTTACCTTACCGCTTCAAATCTTAGGCTAGACTGCCTTCACTCGTGTACGGAGCGATGCATGATAAAAAGTGAAAATGTTCCACCAAAGTGAAATATCGCTCTTAGTGGGAGTGTCTGGGTTGCTGTGGGGGAACGTTAGAGGAAGTGGTAATGATGACAGCTCTAACTCAGTGCAGGTGCAGTAAAGCATGGCAGGTTGGTCAATTGCCCAGAACCCATTACTTCTCCCTTGAGACCAACCTTGTAATGTGCTAGGTACCTTCTGTAAAGGATTGACCTATTGTCAACAGAGAAATCTCTCAGGTTTTACATAAAGACACGAGTGTACCTCACAAGGTTACACAGGCAGGTTAAGAGCATGTTAAATATCTGAGGGTGCTACTTGCAAACATTACAATTTGTAAAAAAGAAAAGAAAAAAAAAAAAACTTCCAGCACTAGTTTCATCAAACCAATTTCTATTTATAGAGAACAATAGAGATTATCTGCTCTTGGAAAATAATGAAGAGACCATATTCAAGAAACACTGGTGGAGAGGTTAAAACATCAGAACATTGTGCTGTTGGAAAATGACTATAGACATAATTTATTTGCTTGACGTGTGAAAACACTGCCTTTTTATTTGGACAAGTTATTACTTTATGCTCTGGAGTCATCTAAAACGTTCATTCTCCTCAAACACATACCCATAAATAGCAAAAACAGTTTTTTTCTAGTATTCTGTATTCTCAGTTGAATTTCTCAGTGGGTCTTGTTGGACAGGTTCAGTATTGGCCTGTTGAGCTATAAGAGTCACTTTGCATTTTGTAACCACAGAGCACAATACTGCTGAATGTAAAATTCATGATATTGTTTTTTTTTCTTTGTGAGTGCATGTACAGGAGCTCTAAACATTTGTGACTGTGCTGGAGATGGGAATGGGATGACCTTGGGTCCCAGATAAATCTCTGTCCCTGTGTCATCTTCAGACAGCTACTGTTTGACCACTATCTACCAGATGCATTCTATCCGACACTTGTAACAATAGTGTAAATGGGACGAAAATTGAGCTCACCTTAAAGGCGGACTTCAGTCCTCTTGAAGGCTGAAAGCCCTGGATGAGCCCAGTGCCCAGTGGCAGCTCAGAGTCCTTGTTTTGCTCCCTGAGATGTGTGTAATCAGAGAGAAAGTCCAGCACAGATTACAGTCTTCAATCAGTCAGTGAGGAAAATGATATGTACATCATTGTCTCTGCCGCACATCCCAGGCACTGTCAGCCTGCATGCATATTACCTGTGTCAAAGCTGCCAGGGACATGACGAGAGAAACTGAGAGCCATCACAGAGCCGCCACTCAGGGGGGTGTCGAGTCTTCAGGCGCAGCAGCCAGATTCAGTCTCGGTGGGGACTCTACTCTGACCTCTGGGATGTTGTTGACACCATTTAATGTACATTTTCAGATACAAACGTCTCCTTTCATATCTGAAATCGTTTTCAATGGGCTGAATAACACCAGAGGCTACCTCTTGTCACCAGAAGAAAATATTGAGCACACGCTCACAGTTATTCCTCCAGTATGAGTAAGCGGAAGCCACTGTCAAGTTTGACCTTCAGGTGCATGATAAAGACAAAGAGTTATCTCGTACAGTGGGAAAACTATATCACCGCTGTGAGGAAAGGCTACAAATGATCATTGCTAATCTGCTCATGCATCTCAGCATCATTTCATGCAATTGTCTCTCAACCAAAAACAGACACATACTGAGTGCAAGTACAAAGAACAACATAATGTGGAAAAATTTGACAGAGGTGTCTCATTGTCGTCGATTCAATTTTCACAGTTGGATCTGAAAAGCAGACATACAGTAAACGCAAAACAGCGGGAGTGAGAAATTTTACAATAAAGACAGCAAAGACTGATCTGAATTAAACTTAACCCTCCTGAAGCAGAACCAGTGCCGAACCATAATTTACCTGAAACAAGTGTGTTTAATGTGAAGCTGTGGATGCATGTGAAGGGATGATGGAAGATGATTTGCAGTCACACTATACTTTTCAACTCAGTGAACGTCTGTCAGTTTAAACATCTGGCCCGACACAGGTAATAACTGCTGACAGCAAATAATGACCTAAAATACACAAAAAACCAAATCCACAAGCATGTGACCACCAACCGCAGCTTCCAGGTTTGCATAATAGTCCCTCTGTCCCACTCCAGGTGTCTGTTCACCTTGAGAAGTCCAGGCCTACACGCAATGTCAACACAAGCACTTTGTAGCTCGACGATTCTGTTTGTCTCCTCTGGTCCTGCTGGGGCTCCAGAGGGAGGTCACCAAATTGTCTCTGGAATAAAAAAAGGCGCTGACCTTCTGCTAAATTGGCCACATTCAGTAGACAGGGAATATCAGGTTATTGAGTTGATCCATGCTGTGTTTCCTTGCCTGGGGAAAATGATCTGCACCATTGTCTGCCTTCTGCAGTTGATCAAGGGCAAGAATGTGTAAGGAATGCAGAAATATGAGACACTTTTTTTTAGCAGTTTCAAATGTCCTAATGGTTTAAGAGAAAAACACCATTAGGACTCTGCTATAAACAAAATGTTAAGTAGGATGCTAAGTGCTTTCCACTTACAAAGATGCTTACAGTTTATATCCAAAAGGAAATTAAATAAAAGCTTTATGCTCTAAAATCTGTGAGATTTTTCTTAGAGGAGACACATTGTAAATGAATGCAGCTGCAAAACGGCAACAATTCATTGCACTGTACTTTCAAGTTGTTGATTCCTTGAGAAAGGCAAATAATAGTCATTTTGCAAAATTGCAGGCCTATCCTTCAACAACTGGGGAAAACAGTTAAAATTGGGCAGGGATAGGGAAGAAGCAGCTCTCTCGCTTAAGTATTTTGTATATTTGGGACAGTATAATGAAATAAGTCATTTCTGCCAACAGTTCACATTACCTCCCAATGGTTAAGAACCATAATCCCAATTGCATTTTGAATTCTATCACACATACAGTTGGAAATGTTATTGCATGATTACAGTGTTCTCTCCCTCGCCATAGTTATTGTATTTATGCATTTTGCACATGAATTTAAAGTGAAGTTGAGCACCAAGAACAATTACACCACTATTCAAACTGAGCTACAAGAACCAAAGCAGTTTGGTGCAATAAAGACACAAACAACTTGTGGGGTAAGCACTATTTGAAATGATACCTGTCTATCACAAAACACAACACTGAAGTGGCATAATCAAAAACCGAAAAATACGATTCAAGTCGCAGTGTGTTTCACTCTTTTTTGATTTACATAATGTTCAAACCATCAAATCAGTAAAAATGAAGAACTGTGCACAGCAAAGATGTGTTTACCTAAATAAAGACAAATCCTTGTCTCTTTTAATGCAAGTTTATGAAGAAATAATCCACATTCATACCAGAGCTGAAAACTGCTCTGTAAAAGCTACAGAGGAGAGTCGAACAGTTTGTTGACAAAGTTCCATCCTCATAGCTGGTGGTCAGCTGAAATAACAGTGTGGACAGTGTCACGCTCACCTGCCGCCTGATCTCTCTCCCTCCTTTAACCTGAGGGAGAGAATCACCCACTGATGGCAGCTTTTATCTGCATCAGCCAGGGGAAGAAGCCTCTTCCTGTTACCAAGCATTGCCACTTTGTCAAGCAAGACAAACTTATCCTGACTCTGACACTGGACAATCATTCTTTGTTCTCAATACATTTCCAACTGTGGGTGTGATTTGCATCATAAAAGCAGAAGACAGGCCACACACAAACTGTAGTAAACAATATTCATACACAGAGCATTAAAAAATCTCTGAATCTTAGACCGCAAGAATGTTTAAAAGGCACTTTGTTTTTTTTTGTTTTTTTTTTAATCTTCCAAATATCTACGAATGGAAAAATCATGATTCTTCACTCAGATTGTCCCAGAGGTCTGTGTATCGCAGATTTCATTCCTGCAGGGGAGCAAAGATTATTACAATATTCAGATTACCGAGCAGGGGAAATTAATTGGACTAATTAACATACAAGTAAATGATGATACCGTTAACACATTTCATTAACTCAAACTGTCATTCTATGTTCCTGGTGCACTTGGTATTGCATTACAATGAATTGGATTCATTAAATTATGCAAATGAAAGGAACGACAAAACGGACGGGTCTCTTTTAACATCCTAGAGCACATTTTCTGACTCGTTTTCAGCAAATTGACGAAGACTCCAAAAGCATGTGCTCTTCACTGCGATTTACCAGATAAAGCTTTTCATAGAGTCCAGTTTTAATTATGTTCACGGGCACTAAAACCAGGTAGGCTTTAATACATTTCATACTCCCTCATGCTGCTGTCTTGTTCCTAATATTCAAGAAAAAAAATAGCAACAGCACCTAATTAGTAAAATGTCCTATTTAGTGTAAAAGGTAAAGATTGTAATACAGCATGTGTGATGACTTACTGATATCAGATTTACATGTTTTAGAATGTGACTAAAAAGGTGATGGTTAGATTTATGGTTCAGATTCTGTGAAGTAATCAGAGGTTTGATCAGATTTGGACCATGTCCCTGTACTGAAGGAGAAACACCTTGCTGTATATTCTCTTCTTTTTTATTTTTTCAATATGTACCTGCACATTCACACTTATGAATGATGGTTATTATACCAATGCTGATTTCTTTTTGTATTCTTACTATACTCTTTGAAAAAGGCATACATTAAAAAAAAAAAAAAAAAAAAGATATACGGTGCTGTGTACGGTACTTAAGCTTCATTGTGCAGGGTTGCAAAGAACATTTTAATCAGTGGGTTTATTTATAGTCCAACAAAAAAATCTGGGAAATGGCACATTAAAAAAATGACTATTGCATGGCTTCTACAGCCATATATCAGTAGTTTGACATCTGCTGCTATGACAAAAAGTAGACAAAACAATAAAATCTGACATGCATCTTTTTTTTTTTTTTTAAATGAAACAAAACACCACATGAAAATGGAGACAATATGAAGTGCAGAGGGACGTAAAATCAAATACCTGATACTTAGGTCTATAAACACCTGATTTTCAGGAATGTTTGTTATTGCTTGATATATTTCCTGTATATTCCCATTTGAATCATTACAGCCTGAGAAATGCTCATGTATAGGCATTATAACTTTGCTAAATGTTACTGTATTTGCACCACTAGTCAATAGGTTTATTTTTTTCTGTTGTGCTACTTTATTCTTATTCTATTTGGATTTTCTTTTTTATTCTGTTGGAATGACTTTAATAATTACCGTCTCCAGTCACAGGATCTGTTATCTTTATGAGTTCCAAAAGTCAGAACAGAACTGGGAAGGAAAGCTTTTAAAAATTCGGCTCCCACTGCCTGGAACAGCCTACTGAAGGACATTAAACTAAAGGAATTGGTCTCTTTTAAAACATTCTAAGTTATTTTAAATTAATGGGAGAAGGACAAATGAGGATACAGATGTTTTTCTAATTGATTGAATTGGGTTAGGTTTTGAGATGCTTTTAAGGAACATTGTTGTTATACTTCTAGTATCTTTTAAAATAATGTTGGCGTTTTATATGTATGTTCTTATCAGTTTTAAGTTTGTGTTTCTGCACATTTTTAGTGTGGATGTGTGGCTGTCATATCCATTTTGTGTAACTTCTGCTGCTGCTGTCTTGGCCAGGACGCTCTTGAAAAACAGATTTTTAATCTCAATAAGATTTTTTTTTGTTGAATAAAGGTTATAATTACATGGCATTTAGTACCAAGTTGACAAACAGCATTTCAGTTCCTTATAAATCCCTGTGTATTTAATAAATTGACAATAAAAATCTCTGAATCTTGAATCTAAAAATCCAAACCTTACAGTGGCCTTAAGTCTTTTGCAGTAGAGTATGGAGTCAATAATATCCTTTTTAAATGATAGTACAGACATTGCCTTGTTTGTACATTTTTAAACAAAAGACAGAGCAGATCACTTACACAGTGTTGCTACTTCTTTATGTGATTCTGGGTCTGGACCTGCTGAAGGCTTTGCTCCTCACACACGGACTGTGTTCCTGACATTTCTATGCGACATTAAGTTGTGGTTAATTGAGGGTCCACACACCTCCTGTTGGCCTCCATGACTTCTGTCTTCATCTTGTTGGTGGAAAATGGGGAAGGTCAAGGGGTCAAAGATATCTCCTGGAGCTGCTCCCTTGGCTGTAGTGACATCTACTGGACTACAAACTCAAGACTGGAACATATGGACTTCAAGAACAAGAAAACAACAACAAACTGGGATCAAATAAAAAAAGAAAAAAAAAAAAGAAAAGGAATTCAAGTGTAACAGAAGGGTTTATATTGATGTTAGATTGACATATTTATACAAAAGATTTGAATGAGAAAAAAACCTTCAGTGTTTAGTACATATGGATTTGCAGTGAGCGTGTTGACTGCATTTTGCTATCCGAGGGTGAAGGATAATCTGATTAGAATCACAAGTCCATGTGAGGAAAAAAAAAAAAAATCACATCGCGTAATTATAATTGACAAATAAAGACGCAGATATTCCACCATTAAATTCACTGTTCAGTATGGATGTGTATACAGTTGAACAGTTTGGAGTCAAATATCAAATAAAATACACAAATTTTAAAAAAAAAGGTAATTAACAGGGAGATGTAACATACAGTTACAGAAAAGAACACAGACAAAACATTGGACATTTTCTGACAATGGGTATAAAGAACAGTTTCTGAAGAACTATACAAAACATATCTTACACAAAAGGATTAACAATTAAATGATGAATACAATGTTGAGTACCGCGTTCAGTGACACATGACACTTGTGAACCACCTGATCAAACTGATGGACAGACAGTGAACATTCTGCAACTGCTTCCATAAGATGAATATAGGGGCTGTCTTAAAAAAAAGAAAAAGAAAAAAGGTTGACATGGTCAGATTTGATGAGCACAGGTAACGTGGTGACAGCTTAATTCACCTCAGCTTTTGGTCCATCAAATAACATTTCTCCACGACACCCCACTCCCACTGTGGCCCGAGAAGCTCTGGGGGTGGTTTACTCCTCTACTATCACGTAGTCACAAGTCACCCTGAGTTTGTAGTCAAATTTGGCAAACACCTCCAAAGAATGGCTTTTTTTCTTTATATTAAAATGCTTTTTTTTTTTTTTTTTTTAATTTGAAGTCCTCGAAAAAGGTTTTACAAAAACACATTTGAGTTACATACAGTCTGATGAAATAGTTGTTTGAAATATCTTGGACTTTTCATATCACAAATCTTTTTTTTTGTGTAAAGCCTACTATAAATAGCTATTAAGTCAAAAAATTTAATAAGCAAATAATGCGTATCATTATCAACAGTACATGTTAAAGAGAACATACAATACAAAATTTTGATTGTTTTTCATTTTCACCTGCAAAATATAGTAGGTGTGAGCATTTTTTAAAATGGGAGGACTTGCTAAATTGCAAGCACGGTGAGTGCACAGAGGAAAAAAAATGCATAACATAACAAATAAATGAATAGAATTGCATGGACGTAAGCAATAACATTACTTCAGCTGGATAAAATTAGCTCTGCTGTCAAATTCTTGTCCAAAGGAATATGGAACAAACTGCTAACCAAGACCATCATTAAAATATACCATCAACAAAAGGCAAAAAGAAAGTTGCTCAATGTATGAATAATTTTTTGTGAAAAACACATCAATAGGTAGATACAAAACAAAATGGCATCCTACATTTCCAACTACACAGTATTATACAAAATAAGGCATTTCCTTGTGTCTTTACTGCAACATCTTTTCCCACCTCAATCTTCTTTTAAGTCTTCGCTGCTAGTTTTCACTCAGTAAAAACTGAGTATGACCATTGACTTACTACTTCTGTGTTAAAATATATATATATACATATATATGTATATATATTTATAATTTTAGTTTTTCTTCAAACCTTGAATAGAAATGCAGGTAGGAGTATACAGTATGAGAGAGGTTGTAGAAGTTCATAAGTGGAGTGTAAATCACTCCATGACTTCAGCGGCCGCTACCGTGGTGACGAGCTGAAGAGGGATCTCTGCGTTGGCCAGGATGTCCTGGGCGTTACTGGAGCCCTGCTGGATGTTGGTGAGGATGAGGGTGGTCCCGCCTGCTGTGGTGATGATACTATCTGAGGACCCTGCAGATTCCATCGAGGCCACCACAGCGCTGCCAGAGTTCACGCCTTTTTTGTTCTGATGAGTTTTAATGTGCTTCGCCAGGTGGTCGCTCCGCATGAAGCGCTTGGAACATTCTGGGCAGACAAACTTCTTCTCTCCTGCCAGATAGAAAATACAGTTTGAAAAATAAAGAGTCTGACCCTGAATACATTTGGAGAGGGTCAAACATGTCATCTATCTGAGGGACATGCATCATATATCAGGTGAGAGGTTTAGTTCAGAAGTTCAACTTGCTTTTATCATAAATATAATTACAGCAAACAATGCAAACATTGATATTTAGATATTTGTGAGAGCTGACGGTTAATCAATCAACAATTAATCAAACAACTTTGAGAACAACACTTACCAAATACAAACAAATAATGAATGTCTTTGATTGTGTAAGACCAATTAAAATGTATTCCTCATCATTACACGGCTTTGTAGAATTCTTGATAATGAATTTTTTCCTATATGCATCCTATACAAAACCTACTGGACTATTTTATGTAGTTGAAGCAAAACAATTGTAACATTTTTCTATCTTTTGTGTAGCAAACCAGTTGATTTCTTAAATTAGCCACTGTGTAATAAATGGACTTATTGAGAAAACCTGACCAGGTGATGCACAATAAACTGAATAGTGACACTGAAGGTAATAACACTGATTTGATAAGCTCACTTTTTGATGTGAACCACATCCAGTTGCTTTAACTTATCTCCTCATGTTTGAATGCATTTCTAGCATGCACAGGAATACATACTGTTTTCAGCTGTTCACTACCCCAGACAAACTAAAACACATTATTACCCAAAATTCAGAGCACATTCAATGAGCAGATACAGCTGTTTGATGAACAATCCGAACACAATACCTAAACTCTTGTAAGGGCATCTTGCTATTGGCATCTTCTAACAAATTTGTTGAATATTGTGGTGTTAAAAGCTGCAGCATGAACCATTTTAATCTCATCTTGAACTGGAAAATTACCACCAAGTCTATGAAATTTGGATATGTTTTTCACAATGGTCTACAACTGTAACCTGACATTTTACATGTAAATCTAGAGTGGGACCAACACTGTTATTTCTTACATGACTCACACTTTGTAGGGCACAAATTAACACATTTTACTGATGTTTTCCTGATGTACAAACACTGAAGGAGCAAAGAAAGGGCACCTGTGTGTGTTCTCCTGTGTCTCTGCAGCTCGTCGCTGCGTGTGAACCTCTTTCCACAGAACATCCAGCTGCAAACAAAAGGTCGTTCCCCTGAATGCCAACGCAGGTGTGCTCGCAGGTGTGATGTTTTTCCATACACTTTCCCACAGCCTGCAATGTGGCAGATGTGCTGCTTCTTCTTCCCCATGCTGGATCCTCTGAGAAGCACAGGTACAGACATTTAGGGTGTTTATTTTCCCATGAACTTCCCCACATATACAGTATACAAAGCAAAGTGAAGAGCAGCAGTCAGGCTAACTCACCTCCCACCTGACTCTTTACAGTTGGGGCAAGTACATGCAACTCTGCGCAACCTTTTGCCTTCTTGGCCAAACTGATCGTCCTCATCCACTAGTCTGACACGAAGATGTGATAGATCACTGGTGTTTAAGGTGGAGTCGGTGCTCAGCTGCCATTCTCCAGAGTCTGGTTCTTCCTTTATTCGAATATCTGCACAGGAAGGGCAGAGAAATTCATGTGTTAACATTATTACAAACTAACAACTCAGCCAACTGCTAAAATCAACCGAAAAAATGTATATATATATATATATATATATATATATATGGTGAGTGATACTTTAAATCCACATAACATCTCTGTGACAAAACGCATAAGTGGATGTAGAATGGCTCAAAGGAGTTTCACATTTGTTTGATATTCAGCTACATATTTTTTGATGAATTGCACTGATCTGTTTACTTAACATATTTATTACTTTGACTTCATTGAGCAGTTAAACAGTTTCTAATAAAGTGCAAGGATTGTCTGAATAATCAGTTATCTGCTTTTATGGACTATGAACTACAGTCACTATGTCAGTCTTAAAAATTTTCACAATAGCCTAATCTCCATCTCAAATGCAAAGCGTATTTCACACCAGACATTTTGACAAACTAACATTAATGAGGGCTCTACTGATTTACTGTATTAGTGTAAAAAAAGAATAACTTAATAAAAATGTACATATCACTTTGATTCATTGGACGTTGTTTGCTGTGTATATATTCTAATAATAAAAACAGTTACTCAACCTCCAGGGGTTTCCATGTCCCCATCGTGTTGGCCCACTGAGTTGATGGTCACTGTCTGCAGGTTGGGAATCTGCCCTGTGCTGATACTGACTGGATTGGACCCCAGTGACAGGGTCTGAACCGGAGCCAAGGTGATCTGCTGGGGTGGTGTGGTGGGCAGCTGAAGGTTCTGCAGGTTCTGCACACCCTGGACCTGGAACGTCTGCCATTGTATCTGGCCTGACGGTGTTACTGTCTGGGCCTGGATGATGAAGGTCCCAGGATTGATCAGTTGCACATTTTGCAGGCCCTGTCCGCCTGTCGCCACCGACTGGACCACCTGACCGTTGCTGGTCTGAACAGGCACCTGCTGCAGCTGGATGATTGGCTGAGCAGAGGACACTTGGACACTCTGCTCCTGATTCTGCTGGATGAAACCTTCCTGGAGACCAGAACTTGAGTCGGCTTGCTCTGTACCCACTGATGACAAGGCTGTGTCTTGTGTCAACAGACCTGATTCGTTCACTGGATCATGTAGCTGAGTGGAAGACGTTGGCACAAATATCTCAGCATTTGCATTCGAGTCATTTACTGGTAGTGTCTGTGAGAGGTGATCATCTGCCTTCGCCATAGTCTCTGAAGTGTCCACAGGCTGACTTGCCATTATTAACTGACCATCAGCAGTGACCCCGGTTGCAATAGTCTGAGCACCAGACAGGCCAAGTGAGTCTAAGTCCACACTATTGATAGGAACAAAGGTGATGTTCCCAGGCAATCCCACAGGCACATTAGTAACAACCTGACCGTGGTTGTTGAAGGTGGAGCTGCCAATGGAAACCCCCTGGATCTGCTGGACATTACCAGTCTGTGATATGAGGTTCTGGTTGTTATTAAGGATGTTTGCAGTTGATGCCATGCTGAGGCTCTGACTTCCATCTGGCAAGATCTGAATCTGCCCTGTGGCATCCTGACTCAGAGTTGCTCCTTCCACACCAGAAGTGGAGAAGCTCAGCTGTCCATCTGTGGTCTGAATCTGAGGAATTACTTGGTACTGAATGTTAGGCACTGAATTGGCAGAGGACGTGTCCGTTCCCGACGTCACAAAGATTGGCTGAGTCTGTAAGTTTTGAAGAGGAAGAACAAACTGTCCATTTGATGTCAATATCCCTTGACTCTGGATCTGTATCATTCCAGATTCATCCTTGGCTCCTGATGTGGGGGTTAAAACCTCCCATTTATCAGTACCAGTGAGCTGCGAAGATGACGAATCTGTTGTCTGTGGACAAAAGTGATTAGAATGAACAAACTGCAAACAATGTTAATATTAAGCAATGCAATGTCTGAACCCTAACTCCAATCTTTAAATTTCCTTTTAAACAATTGTACATAGAGTGCAAGTGTCAATAGTATCATGTAAACATAAAAGAAAATAGAAATTAGCAATATTCATCAACACAGAAGAGGTAGAAGAGGCATGAAACAATTTTACCAGTACATTTGTGTTCATTATTTACCATTGGTTTTCATTTGGTTAAAGGTTATTTTTAACATGTCACTCAACAAGTCATCCATGCTACATGGACACACAGCTGCAACTCCACTTCTGTCAAGCTTATTCAACTTCCACATATTTAGGACGGACTTCAATTTTTAATTGTAACTTTGCATCTATTAAAAATTAACTCATGCAAAATATCTTTCTAGATAGAGAGATATTGACAAGAATATAACAATACGATACATAAAGATACAGATGTTATGATTCAATATATTGTGATATAATGCAAAACTGTATTATGTGATAGTGAATTTTTCAAAATTTAGCCACAAGATTGAAAAGACGCCACCATTATGCATAAAATATGAACAAGTAAAATGTTGAATCGAAGGCATCAAAAGGCTAAATAAACATTACCAAACTCCTTGCTTATTACTACTGTTTAAAATTTATTGTGTTTTTGAAAACTAATGCAGCATCACAAAACAATATTTTAATACTCAGGTGTATCAGTCTCTTGCAACCACAGGATGAGATCTAATGCATGTTCTATTGTTTGAACTTCAATCTTTGTTGCAAGGACAAAAGCTTATCAGATATATTCACAGTAGTACAGGCACTGTACAAAGACTGAACTAAATAAGATAATAGTTATTTTTTTTAAATAAGCTAATGAATCCTCTAATACTGCCCCAGTGCACTGGCCATATTTTAAATAAAGCAAGTACAAAGGTCAGCTACACTTCCAGCACCACTGTAGCCTGAAGCCATCACTTCTGTTAATACAGAGGCTGGTTTGTCGCCCACACCAGCACCACCTCTGTCTACCCCTGAAGAGGGGGACCCAACCTTAGTGCAGGTAGATGCTAGGGTTAGGTAAGTGCTGATGTTCCGACCCACAATGGTTTAAAAGAAAGTGGGTGGCCATTGATGTGGGTCACGTAAAAAGTGTGACTCGGGGCTATTGAGCCGATTGATAGCACTTTTTTGACCCCCTTGGAGAACACCAATGCACTGGTGATGTCCTGGCCTTTCTTCAGATCTGTCGCTTCGAGCAAAGCGGTGGAGGAGGGATTTGTAACCCGCCTAAGGGGTTCAAAATCAGACGGCAATATCCCCTCCAAGTTTGAAATGAGTCAACTTCTCTTGGCGCCGCGCAGCTACTGAAACGCACTTACGACGTATAATGCGACCACAACACCAACTGAGAAACCTTACCTGATTATTCCTGCCTTCATTCTGTTGAAGAAAGTCGTTTTGACTGCTGTCCACGTCCATATCCGCTGGTTTCATGGGCTGTTCTGGTGCTAAGTAATTAAAATCACATATGAGTGGCAATAGCTGGAGCTAATGTTAGCTAAACAAACCTGATGCCCACACATATATGATTACTATAGGTAACGTTTACATAACATCAGTAGACTAGCTAAATCACATCCACTACTGCAGCTACATCAATGAATAAAACAAAAAACACGGCTATACTTAGTTTAAGGCACTATTACTAATTGTATTACTAAAACAAGCTAACCATTTTAGCAAGGCAAAGCAGCGCAAAGTTAGCGGCTACAGCTAACTTAGCAGGAGATGATTAGCAATATCACCGAGAAGGAGCGCTGTTAGCCTGCTAGCGAGCTAATTTAGCCAGAGGATGCCTTAGCTTGCTAGCTTACGTTAGTCAAGAACAGGACAAATATTACATACCAGTCATTGCGTGACTTGTCATGAAACGGACAGTCCTGATA
This sequence comes from Ostorhinchus cyanosoma, assembly GCA_029814465.1. Lineage (NCBI taxonomy): Eukaryota > Metazoa > Chordata > Actinopteri > Kurtiformes > Apogonidae > Ostorhinchus > Ostorhinchus cyanosoma. The sequence continues at coordinate 24,909,486 of JAPTYQ010000015.1, read as the reverse complement.
GTCACAAGCCAACGGACATGATCAGCAAATTATATTGATTGTACAATAAGTAATAAATGTCAGATTTTTTTGTATTTTGATTGACGGGCGGTAGGTAACACAAAGGGTGGGGCCTGCACTGTTGACTGGGAGTACTTGCGTCACATACAGGAAATCCCGCCGTCCTTCTCAAAGATTATTGGTTGTCGGATTCACACACGGAAGTACTATTCGTCAGTTAAGATGTCAATCATCCTTTGTTGGAGTCGGTTCCTGTTTATTATGCATTCTCAGTTTTACAGGCTTGCAGTTGATTGTGGTTACCGTGTTAAATTCTGTTTTTCAGACATTTTCAGGGTGAAAGTTGTCCCCAAAGATGCATAACAAAAGAAAACAGATCAGAACAGAAGGGACATACAGTCAGAAAAGCTAAATTACTTGAGCTGCTAAATACATGACATTCATATATCTTTAGCCTCTCTTAACTATTTTATGATCATCAGCTCATTAAGTGTTCTACCAGTAGTCAAACAATGACTTTAACCAAAATATATTAATCTGGAGGCCTTGAAACTGGACTCCTCATTAACCTCCTTTGATCTAATAGCGCTTTTTCCTCTGTATTGCCAAATCTGTGTTGCTAATTCTCTTCCTTTTAACAGATTTTTTTGTTATTTGTCTTCCTTATTACTTTATTATACACAGGTTTAAATATGCCCACATTCCTGTATAATAATATCTAGTAATACTCCAGTAGCTTTCAATACCTTTTCAAAATATATCCTTACAGAATGCTGAAATAGTCTAAAATTGACATGCTTTTAACTTAACTTTGAGTTGTCTGTCTTCCAGACATATTGCATATAGTGAAGCTTATACTCAACACCATTTGTTGTGGTAGGAACTTGTGGGAGCATGTTTTTACATATTCTATTGTTCTGTGTGAAACCCATGAAGAGAATACTGCATGCGTCATGACAACAATTTACTGTTTTCAATATTCAAAATGTTGGTAAAACTGAAAAATCCATGTTACTTCTTTTTGTACAAATGTATGTTTTATGAAAAAGTTATTTAACTATCCATGTAGAGTCATGGGGAAAAAGAAACCACCCCCTCTTTGAATTCTATGGGTTAACATATTGGAACATAACATTAAAAACATCTGGTCTTTATTGAAAGTATTTAAATCTAACCACAAATGTGAAATAAAACAGATCCCACGATGTCGTTATTTATTTAACTAAATAACTGTGTGAAAAATGAATCACACACCATGGTTTAATAGCTATTAAAACCATC
>JAPTYQ010000015.1:24861729-24877848 GCA_029814465.1 Ostorhinchus cyanosoma | reverse complement strand
TATATATACACACACACACACACACACACACACACACATATATATTCTTCAACTAATGTTTTTATCTTTTCACAATATCTCTACAAGAGTCTTCTAATTAAATAAAGAAACCAACATATACTCTATATTGTTTTAGAAAATTTGAGTGCATTTTCAAAGTAGAACAAATGGCTGTATAATTATATATTAGTATATTTGCCACAAGAATAGTTAAATGTTAACAGTTTAATGTTAAAATAATGTATCCTGCATGGTAATCATAATGTACACTCATTTATTTATTAGACACCTACTGCATTTGCTGCAAAAACCTTGAAATTTTATTCCAAGACTGTAGAGACATAAATTAAAACTAACTTTTTGCTTCTTTCATTTACATTTTACACCTTCTTTGCTTTGTAACATTGTAATTGCTATGATCTGACTGTTATAACAGTTTAAAGGTGAACCATAAAAAGCATAAAAACCATATTTCAACTAAAGTTAGGATTTTTAGTAAAGCAATTTATCATTAAACTATTGTATACAATATGATATGTACTTTTACTTTTTACATCAGATTAACAAATATAATAATAACAAGTTATGCAAGTACTTTGCTTTGAAATTTTAGGCAGCGAAAAGACTTTTGGAAAGGTCAGAAAGCAAAAATAAAATCACATAAATTCAGTTGTCTTAGTAGACTTAGTAAAAGTCTTTTAATTTAATAGAAATTCCCATTTTCCCTTTAATTTAATTGCATCCTGTTACTAAAAATACAGAGACTATTGTCTCTTTTCAACTCTACTTGTACATATAGACTCAATGCAAATGTTCTGCATGGATGCTGACATAAACATGTTTATATGTGACAACACAAAGCTGAGTGTGTCAAACGCCAGGCTCAGTTTGTGAGACAATCACACAATCCCCTCCCATCTAAAAGCTTAGTGCTGCCTTTGATAAGCACCATTCTTTTCCATCTAAAGAGGTCTTCTATAGATTTCACTTGCCGACGTGTGCACAACCTTTGACAAGTAATGTAGATCATTTTTATTCATTGCCTAAAATTGTTAGCAATTATGTGCGTAAGCGGCCACCTGCCTAGCCTGAATGGCTCCTGCCTGTGGGGCTACAGGGGTGTGTGGAAGTGCTGTTGGCAGTAAGGAGGGGGGTTTAGTGTGACGGGAACCAACCAGGCACGGGGCCTCTGCAGCAGGTGAAATAGCCCCTCTCGTTAGTGTAATGAGTGGTCAGAGGCTCAGTGTGTCGGGGCCTGAAATTGGGCATGCAGCTCCAAGTGAAAGGCCAGATCCCCCCGTGTGCCGGCCCACCCTATCCTGCTCCGATGATGGAAGGGCATCAGAAGACATTTACAACCAAATCGCTGCTAAAGTTGGCTGCTAAGCCTCATTACCTTAACAATATGACCATATGACTGCGTGCGCATCCACATACATTTACAGCTGACATCCGGGATGTGTTTTTTTCTGATCTTACCTTGCATACTGCCCTGCACATCACTCACTGTAACCACGAATCTTCTGTCAAAGTATATACTAAACATTTACGGTATTCATAGCCAAGATATAGGCATCTGTTTCACCCACTGTATGGCCTTACACAATTTCCTGAGCTGCTGTAGGTGTATAAGCATGAGCAAGAGCTGTGCCATGATTTGAGTATTACTTTAGATGAAAAGAGCTGTGTGGAAACACTTTCATTAGCCCAGCGCTGTGACCCAGGGTCAGCAGCTGAATAAGTAACTCTCTATTAATGATTTCTACAGCAGAAAACCCCTGACCCCCGATCACTTTCAATCTCAGACAGGGAAAAAAATGGGGCAGGGGGGAGGGGTGAGACCTATTGGAAGGAGATTAAAAAAAACATACTTTTTTTTTTTCCCTGGCCATGTGTGTGGGAGGGTTATTATTTGTGCCTTGCTGTGAGGGGAAGCAAAGGGCCTGCTGGGACATTGACTCACGTATTCTGGTTTGAGTTTCTTGTCACCGCCTCTAATGGCCGTCTTCTCCAGCTTGTCAATAATAGGGCTGATCATCTCCTCATCCTTCATCCTCAGCTCCTCATGGATGATCTCCATATCCCTCACTGGGTCCACCGTCCCCTCAACATGAATGATATCCTCATCCTCAAATGCACCTGCAGCGACAGCACAAACACACACAGATACAAGAGATGTCGGTATAGAATTCTGCTTTTCAGCAACAATAATAGGGCTTCGTGTGAACATACAAGGATTTAGAGCAAAAGAATCAATGACATTGACTTTGGGGGATCAAATGTGAAACAGTGATTAGATTTAGACGAAAAAAAAAATCATTACTTTCTGCAGAGAATATGGGGAAAATAAGCATCCACATGAAAAAGCACAGTGGGAGTCACAGGAAAGTCATAACAAATACAATGAAATATTCAGGAATATATTTAACCTCTTCTTTCAGTGTGCAAGTGTCAGAACTGAAAGAAAACAGCTTACAGTGTCAAAGTAACTTTCATCCAAATTGGCTTTAAGTGCAAAAACCAGGGTTGACTGTCAGCCTGTGTGAAATGGAGAGGATCTGTTTTTTTTTTTTCCTACCCCTCTCTCTTAAAACTATTAACCACTCATCAAAATTCACTTAAAATACAAGAAATGAACAAAATGGAGCATGATTTAACAGGGGGAAAAATGGCTTCAAACATAAGAAATAAGGGGCAGTTTTGCTCTGAGCGTTTGAGCCTGAACCGTGGCTGTGCTGATGATTAGGTAATGAGCCTCTGAAGAAGACCATTTAGCAGCAGCAGCAGCAGCAGCAGCTCTCAGGACTCCTTCTGATTCTCCAGCAGAGCTCTGAGTAAAGGGGGAGGGGGGCATGGGTGTCAAATAAGAATGACAGCCTTTAATATTACCAGTGACAAATGTAGCTGACTGTTGTCCAGAAATGTTCTTTAATCTACTATTTGTTTCATTAATACTTGAGTAGATAAATTACAGGTTCTTGTTGATTAATATAAAACACTATACAGATGAATTTGTGCTTCAACTCACATTAAACATGATTTACATTCACTTCTTGTAAATCAATCACCACCAGAGCTATAAAGTTTACACTATGTCATAATGGGAATGCTGTTTCATTCAACAGGGAAGTGGATGTCAAGTGAATGATGACTTGGTTTTGAGTAAGACTGTGCTCTAAGACACTATGTGTGGAATGTGCGTGGAGGAGTCACCGAATGTTATTGACAAAATATTCATGTGTTGACACCCGAATGTGTGGACTGACGACAGGTGAGGCCCTGCCAGAGAGTAACGTCAACAAGTGATGTGAGTCGATCGTCACGAAACTGTCACAATATCTTTCAACAAGTCCTGACAGTGATGCATGTTGAACAACTGATGAATCATAGGTGCGTGCTGGTGTCATGATGAGAAACAATATACCTGGAATTCCAGTAAATGCTTGCAGAGCATCCTGGGGTAAAGGTATTGCAACGACTGAAAATTTGAGCAGTCTCACTTAGAGCTGAATGATTGAGCGAACTGAAATCGCAACGTCAGTCTGTGCAATGATATAATGACAGAAGATGCAAATTAATTAAATAAATAATGCACATGTGTGAATGTGACGACTGATTATCTGTTGATCATCTATAGTAAAGAAATGACTAATCAGCCTCTGTTTAGCTTGCATGTGGTTATATCACTCTCCAGGTGAAATGGATGCCAGTGAACAAAAGATATGATGACAGTTTGGATTCATTTTTGCATTTTTGTGCTAGGTTTTCTTGCATATTCAGTTGAAAAAAATGCACATCAGAATGATTATCAATCTCCACAATGTGATTATTCCCCCAAATTCTGCAGTCAGTTTCAGTACTGCTCCACTAATCAACATACTGTTTATTTAAACACCATTTACATCATCTCTATTAGCTCTGTATGTTTTAAAGTCATCAGGAGAACCAAAATAGAAATGGAGCCACTTATAAACTCTTTATGCTTTTCCACTTACACAGAATATTAAGAAGGTTTAACAAGGAATAAGCACCAGATTTCTCAAACCTAGTGCAGTTCAATCTACCATTGCAGACTTTTGTGCAAGCTGTCATCCTGTGCGTTGTCCTCATGGTGAAATGAACTTATCCAATTACTCTTTGCCTAATCAGGCTGTTTTGGTTCCTCTCCTCTTGCAGAGGTACTCCACAGTATAAACAGTTCACTTACGCCACACAGAAAGGGGCTAATCAGTGGAATTATTGTTTTGCTGCTCCAATTTACCAGCTCCCTGTTCAGCACTGATTGGAATGAAAATTTGCTATTGTGTCTGCATGAACCCAGAAAATATAATGCAATGTAATCATTTTGTTAGCTGCAAGAATATACATACATTATAAGCAATTATGATTTACAGTTTTGATACACAGTGTTTCAAATGTAAAATGCATTTGAGTCTGTTGTTCAATTTATAACATATTACTTATTAATTACAATCAAAGAGGTTTCATACGATTTGTGTAAATCATTTCTATAAGTTAGCCTATATATCCGAAGTAAGAATAAACATTAGGGCAGGACAATTATTTTGTGACACATTTATTACTTAAGTAAGTAATCAGTAGCCTCTAACTAATGCTATACATCTCCAATAAAAAAGCTGATAAATCAAAAATTCAAAGAGTCTTTCAAAGAGCAAGAGCAGCTGATCACTCACTATTTAGTCATCAGCTGACACTCTCCTCTGACTACCACATATTCCAAAGTAATTTGCTTTAATTAATTTCGCCTAATTTAACATTCACATCTATTTTACCGCCACCCTATTCAAGGCTCAGAGCGGGAGAACAAATAGATGAGGTGAAAGAGAGGAGAGAAATCTGAGGGGGCAATCTCCACAATTAGTCCTTTAACAACTGGCTGTGGGTAAGGCTCAGTAAAGACAGCTCTTCTGAGGCTGCGGCGCCACACAAAGCCACAACCAAGACAGTGAAAACACACAAAAAAAAGAGAGAAAAGGTTGGAAAGGGCCCGTTTAAAGAGTCAGGTTTGTCTTACAGTCAGTTTTACGGCTTCTTTTCAAAGAATGCATGTTTTGAAGACACTATTAACAGGTGCTGTTTTATTGATAGAACAAAAGGATTACTCTTTGAGTGGGTGAGTGGTGTTCAGCGGCCTGATTAGGGATTAGGCTACGATCTGCAAAATTACAGACTTACTACACTACACGATGGTTTAAACTGTGAAGGTAGAGCTCATGAAAATCCAAATTGCTGTAGAACAACAAATATAAACTGATGTTTTAATTCCTGCCTCATTGTTCCATTAATTTCACAGCATTACAATTAAGAGGAAGAGAACAAATGAACTTTTTTTTCATCTGTCTATTGACATTTTTTTGTTTTTAATTGTACAAGTATGACGTTGAAATGCCAAATGAGCTGGAGCTACTTTTAGAGCTATATGATTACTTTGCCGTCAGGTACACAGACAAGGCAGTCATCAGAGTCAAGTCAAGATCAATAATGATTGAGCTGCTTCCTCTGATGTTTCTACCTAGGAGGATATGTGGTCATCATAATTCAGTTAAATTACAGTATTCATTGACTTCTAACTTCCTGTGCATGTTTTCACATGCAGGATGGGTAAGAGCACATCTAAAGAACTTGCATTCCTCACGCTGCTTTTAAAATGTTCATGCAAACTCAGTGCCGCAATTCTCCTGGTATTCAGAGCAGTAAAAGCTATTTTATGAGTCTGTCAGGAAAAGCACATTATAGATGTCTTCCCAGTATAAAAACACTGGCAATGCACACAAGGGTATTTATGTTCATTCAGAAAATATCTTCTTGACATTCATTTTAGGATACATGAAACTGACAGCAATTTGTAGTATTGCTGGTGCTGTAACAGAGTTTGTGGCATATTCAGCCTTGTTTCTTTGCGTATGTCAATTATGGGAAATACATTGGCAGCTAAAAAGTAGCTTGACACTAGAAAATGGTGGGTTTGAACTCTTCAGAGATACACTCATGTTTTCTACATGATCCCATCTTTCAAAATAGATCACAGACAAATCACAGTGCTTGATAGTATGAATATCAATACCTCACAAGGTGTTTCCAATACCTGTGTAATCTACTGTCGGCTTTGATGTCTCATACCAAACTGAGCATTAAAGGAGCATCTTTCCACCTTATTTGATATGAATGACTGGAGAAAAAAACCCTACAGAGTTTGTATCAAGTAGGAAAGAGCCTGATCTGTGCTCAGATGAAAAGGGAACGTAAAGGTGAAGCTCCAGTTTTCATGACTTGTGAGAGAAACAACAGTGTTAATTCCCTTATCATTAGCTTAACCTGTGTCATTCCATTTATTTTGTTAAACCAGGCAGCATGAGAGTGCCTTGATTGAAAGGGACCATCATATGCACACTACTGTTGTCCCACATCTTTCAGAGAACAAACCTTTTTAGATCCTTAACTACTATAGTGCTGCTGATTGCACAGGCACCAGCAATTTCCTAACCAACCGCCACCTGAACAATGATGTGTTCAGCTTTCAGGCCCTCCAGCCTTTCAAAGGTGAATCATTTCACAGTTTGGAACGAGATCACCATAGCAACTCCTCTTTGAAGGGTTTAGAATCACCATCCAATAATTCTATGATCATCGGGCCTTGCCATTCCCAGTGGTTCTTTTCACAGCGGACAGGCAAGGGGGGCATGAGGAGGAAGCAGGAAGACTCTACAGTCTATTTCAGGCAATTCATCTGGCAACCCCATTAGAATTCAAAATATTGCGACCTTCAATCACCGAGCATGTTATCTGGAGCTGTGGCGATCTCCAGTCAAGATGGGTAGACATTTTGCTCTAATCATCCACGATGAGTGGAGGCTGACAAAAACTCTTCATTCTCACTGAAGCAAAATGCTCATTTAAATGCTGTGACAGCACCTCAACACAGGCCAAGAACACACAAAAGGACAGCGAGCCACCACAGCACAATGATCTGGATATAGAAATACAGTACGGGTTAAAACAACATCAGATACAAACAGAACCACAGAGAACAAAGCAGCTGTTTCTGACTAATTTAACATATCAGTGCTGTCTCAAAAATAACAAGGTACAGAGTGCTGACACTGTGATACAGAGAACACAAAGTGAGGTTATGTTTTCATTTCCATTTGTTTGTATTATATATCCGACGACTACACTACTAAAAATAATACTAGAACCCATTAAATTTTGGGGAAGATCCACAGAAAGGGGCAGAGCAAGGATATATTTTACTGTTTATATCATGCTGCACACCTTGCCATTAATTAAGCTGTAATTGTGTGCGTTTAGTTAGAAACAGAGCAAAAAAAAATAAATTAAGGAAGTAATTCTTGCATGATACAATGCATAAACTAGATCAATAAGGAAGTTGTATGGAGCAAAATATTAAGGAAATACAACAACTTTATTGTATACTGAACAACTAAAGACACACAATTATGTTAATGAATTGTTGATTGGTCAAGTTGAAATAATCAAATGGTGAAATGATTGATCTATGAACATTTAAACTCCCCGATAACGTGTAACATGTTGGTGAACCCGCAGTCAACATACCAATGGTTCATATACTAAAAGTTTCCATGAAGTACAGCATATTGGAGGTGTGACCTAATTGTCATTTTACTTTTGGTTTTATAGACGAGGTCACACGAACAAAAGTGCCACTCCCAGACCTCTGTTATTCTTGATACATCATCACAAGAACACTGAAGCTTGTTTGTTGACAAATAAGTGTACAACTGGTGACTTAGTGTTCATTATAGATTAAGTTATAACTCGCCTGACGGATTCATTGGCATTTGCTTCCTCTTTGACAGTTTATTGTCATTTCCATTTATAATAAAACCATTCATTTTAATATCAAACATTTTCAGTTACTATTTGATATTGAAATGATTATGGCAATGCAGCTTTCACTGTAGCTGCTGCCTGATTTGTTTAGACAGTCTGCACACAGAAGCTACTTGGCTGGGTGAGGTTTGGATGTTTGTCAAGGTTGAGCATTTGTGAGCTGGTGAGTGATAAGGAAAAATTCCTGGAGAGCAGCCATTACTGGCGTCAGTGAGGAGGCAGGTTGGTCATAAATCATCTTTGTCTGAATACTCAATCCAGTTTGTTTGTAACGCCTGTAGCCAAACAATCAGTTTGATTTGTTCACTGTAAGCGATTAGTGAAGTGTGGGCTGGCATCTGAATGATGCAACAACCAGCAAAAAACTCAAATTTCCAGACAGATTCAGTATATTTGTATTTCATATTCAAACACCATTCTTCATAGTCTATATTAACAACCACTGCATTTTACACCATGTGTTAGCTGTAAAACGCAATGAAACAAATGGGTTTCCCTTCAATTATAAGACTTAGTGGCACCATCTAAGGTGACGAATCATAAAAACACTAAGTGTTTTGCAGCACTTGGAAGAGAAAATATATCACATTAACCTCAATAAATGGTTGTTTTCTAGTAATAAGCTTTTAAAAGTCATATGTTTATTATCAGCAAAGTTGGAATTGTGTGTTTACGTCATAAATGAGCAGATGTAATTTGCACTTCTTTGAGCTATTTCCAAAATATTGTAATAACAAAATTGTAAAATTTCAAGTCAAATAACAATAAAATGCTGTGATTGCACAAAAGCTAAGGAAAACTATGGGGCTATAGGGTTTATACGTGGGAGCCATCAGTGCACAACATAAAAAATATGTATATGTAATGTAAATGTAATTCCATGTTTGTCTTGAGTAGACAGGATTTTGCAAAAACTACTGTACCCATTTTCATGGAACTTGGTAGAAGAGTGGGACATGAGCTAAAGACAATTCTGTCAGATTTGAATAAAAAAGAATGGAGGCAGGAGGGTTTAATTTAAATGTTTAACAGTGGAGAGCAGACTATTGGCCTTGGTAGACATCTATGTTCTCTAATTGCTCTTCTAGTGCAGACCATAATGTTTTTATGTATCCCGTTGGTCCAGGAACCTGTGAACAACACACATAATTTATTTATTACAATAAAAGACAAAAAAAGCCATTACAGGCTTGGCCTTTTTCTAAATTTATTTGTTATTATTGAATGATTCAGCTATTGATCTGTTGTGCATGATTTATAAGGATGTGGGGGAGATTTCATTGCAGAAAATTAATGAATGAATTTGTTATTAATCATTAGTGTTTAATTTGCCATTTCTAATGTTTCTTCCATGCATGCATGCATTCAACAGTAAGGAATATTATTGTCACCTACTATGTTTTAGTATGAGCAAGAGTTAATATCTCCTTAACAAAAAGTCCAGACAGAACAAACTGATTCCAAAGAGGAACATTTGTTTTTGTCAACCACTGTAGGTCAGGGTTGGGATGATGCATTTATTCCAGGGGGATACAACTAGGTCATGTCTTTTATCAGAACTTTGTAGGCAGAGGAGATATTCTTATTGACTTATAGCAGTAGAAGAGGGAAGAGCCTGAATTTAACCAGGAGTTCAGGTACTGAAAGCATGAATATCACAGTGAGATTAGAGTGAATGCCAAAAATAACAGCCACTTTCCAGTCGGCTGCTCGCAACCACAGCCAGTCCCTTTAGATTAAATGTGCTATACCGCAGTATCTTAAGGCTAGATTCTTACTGGGTGTCGTGCAACCGTAAATAAGTCTTCATTAGCAGCGAGCTAGAGGTTTCCTACGGTGACGGGGGGGACACTCCGTGAGCATTCAAACATCTAATTGCTGGAAACCAAACATCTGGGAATAAGGCCAGGTGAGCTGGCAGAGTTGCTAGCGGGAAACAGAAGAGTAGATGAAGTAGAACATGTCTGTGTCTTGTCTCAGACAGCGAGGATCCAGCCACGTTCCAGTCACTGCAGAAGCACTGGGAACACTTAGCCTGCAAACCATTTTGTTACGAGACCAGGGAACACCAGGCATTCAACAGAATCAGTTTCAGGATGTCCTCATGCACTTTAATAGTTTTTGGAAGGAATTGGTGAAAGTCAATCCACTGTTTACACAGGCTTTTGAAAGTCATTAGGGGATGAAAAATATTACATTACATGTGCACTACTGGGGGAATTTTGTAACCAGACATCAAGAAAAACCCAGCTCCAACTTTATGCTTTTTTAATCATGTCAAATTGAACAACTTCTAAACAAACGATGCTACACTGGAGTTGGGAATCAAACACTATCGAAAACCATCTCAGAGAGAAATGGTAAAAACACTGATGTCTAAAGTTTATCAAGGCTTCAAAATGGACCGTTCGACCGCTTCATGTTCAGTTTGCTCTCAACATTACACAGCTCCACTGAGCTGTTGCTAACGATGAGCATCTTTCTGTAGCATCTTTTCAGACTCTTCTGTTAATTCCCAGACAAAAAACAGACCACTCCAGACACGACAAAGTGTGATCCCTCACAACCATATAATCAAGCTATATAAAAGTAGTGGCTTCGGCATTGCAGTCAGCCTGACACCAGATAGATATAATTACAAAACACAACCAGCTATGTTTAATGGTTAACTTGTGAAACATACCACATTGTTTCCAAGGACTTCACAAGAGTGAAAACAATGGCATGCCAGAGCAGACAGATGTAAACACACAGAAGAAGAAGGAGCTTTCGATGCTCCTATTTCCGATTGTTGGGGATGTTTGCCTTCTTTGTGTGAGCAGAAACAAAAGATCTGGTTTTGGGTGAGGACGTAGCGTATACATCTAGTCCATATCAAAACAACCGTTGGGTGTTTTGTAATGCATACAAGAAAACACATAACATACAAAAGTGTCAATAATGTTATATCATGTAATGCAAATAAGGCTGGTGATGCACTATGTATTTCTAACTGCCATCAAATCTCTGAAACCCTGTGATGAATTGATCCTGCTATTGTACATGTAGACAAAGCTTTATTTATTTTAAACCACAGACATTGTTGTCATTGTTGCAAAAAAACTATTAAAACATCAATGCACCACACTGTTGCACTCTGTGACATTTTCTTTCATCACAATAAACATGGGAAGTGCAGTTTATTTTGATTTAATCCCACACATAGACATTTTGCTGTCATAAATTCTGACTAGCGGCCCCATGTTTATTAATCGACAGCCAAGAATAGTCCCTGACAAATACACTCTTTACTTGTGTTTGAGTCATGTTTGCTTAAACATTACATTGGCTACTGTGTGTCATTGCTGCTTAAGATGGTATGATGCTGTTCATGAAATTATATCGAATGAATGTGCCTTCTGTAGGATTTGACCGTTAGATGTTAGAAGAGGGAAGTCTTTCTTTTCATGTTGTTTTCTTATAGTATCAAATTTCATTCAAAACTGAACTGACACCATTTCATCTCTGAAGACCATCGTCCTAGTTCCCTTAAACTTCACAGCAGATTTTCAGTGCAGAGAGCCTATTTCTAACCTGCACTGGATCAGAAGTAATGCACTTGTTAGAATACACTGAGACTTAGAAACAATAAGGGAAAATGGCCTTAATCTTAACCCTTTCTGTCAAAGCGCTCTGTGCCTGCCACCACCGACTCTCTAATCAGACTCCTTTCAAACAGAGAGAAAGTCAATAACGGCACACAATCAGTACACAAACTCAGCTACTTTTAAAAGGGCCCTGGGAATTCATTTCAATAGGTGCAATTTGAATTATTCTAGCGTGTAACACTTTAATTGTGTAAGACAAAGAAAGTGTCAGAAACACAGAAGAACCTGAGGCACGGATAGACCTAGAGCGTAATCTGAAGGCTGTCTTACAATGGGACATATGGTGTGCAGAGGAAATCACATCTGTATGATCAGAAGCAGTTTCTCCGATCCTTTATTAATATACAGCATCTATAGTATGGATAGTTATATATGTATTTGTATATTATAGTTGGATAGTATCCTCACAGTGAGAATTTTGGACATTTCTAGAGCTTATGTTCAATATTTTACAGGTAATTCAGACCCCATTTTAAAAACAATACTATTCTTTTTCTTCTTCATATAATTAATGCATAAAAGGGAGGAAAAGTCAATGATATTCAGCAGATTGTCTATAAAGTATACAAGATGATTCATCTAATAATGGGTGGCTGAATTTTTGCATATCAATAAGCTGCTCAAATCTGTAAACTCTCTGGAGCTGGACTCACTAGATAAAGGATTAGAAGTATTACTTTCAGGGTTTTACCTATAAAAATAAGAATTAGCTGCAGCAACAAAACATTGAAAGTTAAATGAAAACAAAACTAAAGTTGCAATGCTTCACTCATCAGTTATTAGCTATCAACAACAGGACTATTTTAGGGTAAAAAAAAACCTGACTATTCTAAAAGCAGCTTCTTCTGCAAACACTTTCTGTTTTCCTTCCTCACGTGGAATGATAAACTCAATATCTTTGTGTGGTGAACATTTGAGTTTATCATCTTAGGCTTTGGGATATTCATTATTATCGGTCATTTTACTGACCAAATAACTAATGCATTAACTGAGAAAATAATCCATATGTATTTAATTAACAATGAAAATAGTCATTACTTGCAGCCCCAAATGTTATTGTAGCATTTTTGCACAGTTTCTTTATAAGCTTTTTTGGACATCTGCTCTAGCTCTTTCAAACTGTTGTGCTAGACATGATAATAACGATGGCATAAAATAACATGAAATTATGTGTTTCTCATTGAAAAATACAACATTTTCTTGCAGAAGGCCCAACGATCGCGAGCCTAAATTTTCCACAAACTTTTCAAAGATACTGCTTTTGATTATTGTTATCAACATTGATAAATAGCGGCAACTGTAGGAACTTATTTTAATGTGTAACAAAAGAGGAAGAAAAGCAGAAGAAAACTTCATTCTCAAACCATGTTTATTAATAAGTCACTTACCCTCACTGTTCATGAGCTTAATCAAAAGAGGCATTTGAATTCTTATTAAAATAAACTTCTCCTTCTCAAGTGTTTTGTAGCAGGCCCAGACCTCAGAATATGTCGATAATTGTGTAAAGCTTAAACTCATAAACCAGACACAGACCTATTCAGTGCCTTCTTCTGCAATTCCCACTCAGGGAGCCTCCCAACAGGAATGTGAGGTTTGGTTTGACTTCATTACTGACTGTTGCGCTGATCTTGGTACCCACCACCCAAGATGCTCGTCTAGAAGTCCCCTTAAAAAAGGGGATTTCAGGAAGACCATTTGTGATGCAATTGATTTAACTACTTATATTAAATACATCTGTGTATTTAAGACTTATTACATTCAGGAATATGATACAAAGGCAGTAATCCTCCACCTGTGACTCACGTGTCATGTGGAAGATGCCATCACAAGCACTGATATGAGACAGGAAGGCGTTTCCCAGACCTTGACCAGCATGAGCACCTTTCACCAGGCCAGCAATGTCTACAACATTAAGGAACGCTGGGATTTTGCTGCAACACATGGAGAAAAAAAGACAAACAGTTCATGTAGAAACATTATATTTGGTGCTCATAGTGTATCCATGGCAGCGGACCAGTGACTGTAACATTAAATCACAATAGTCAAGTCATATGTTCAGTCTAATGAAGAAACATGTCATCCAGTGCAATGGTGTGGCTCATTATTGTGTCACTGGACAACAATGGAGGTCTATGGTAACAAGAAATAAGCAATGTAAGGCTTTGGCGACAGAGGCAACACTTCAATTCATTGTACCAACTGTGAAATTATCCCCTTTCTTTTACTACAATAACTGTACTAAATTCCACTAGCCTTTTTATTTAGAAAAGATTGGTAGGGATAAACAGGTTTTGCAAAACTGTGTTAAAAAAAAAAAGAAGAAAAAGAGTTTGTTTTTCTGGTCACTGGTGAGTGGAGCTGTCAAAATACCGAGATCTTCCTCCATCATTTTCTTTTTGTCTCACTAAACCTCTCAATAGTTTCATTACACACCTACACCTTATGTAGAAATAAAATAATTTATTTAATACTGAATACTCACACTGAAATAAAAAAAGCACATTATTTGGCTTTGTTTTGGGGCTTTGGAAACAAAAATTGCAGGGGATAGATTCACATCATTTATCTTAACTTAAATATATGAAGCCTGTCACTGAACTATATAAGGAAATTAGTGATAATGGCAGGAACCAGAAAGTTAAGTGCCTCGAGGTAAAGGAGAGGCAAAGGAATGATGTGATTAAGAGCCACAGTCAAATCTTAAATGATGAAAAAAGATGCGGAAATAGTGATGAAATGTGTCACTTCTCTCTGGATGTCAGTTTCATCCATTTGTTATTATATAGTTGAATGGAGACAATTAAATAAAAGATCATACAAAATAACTCTGGATAGCTCAAATAATTGTTATGAAGTGGTTATGTAAGAACTGAAACATGCCTACGGTGGAATAGCATAGACAACTCTTTTTTCTATTCTATTCTATTCTATTCTATTCTATTCTATTCTATTCTATTCTATTCTATGATGTAGACCTGTAAAATCCATGCTACTCTTAAAAAAAAACCCAACTTATTCTTGTGACAAAGTTCACTTACTAAAATGTTCTTTAAATTCCTGTCAAACCGAAAGAGATCTGTCTGACAGGGTGTCAGTATTGCAGTGCAAATCTGAATCCAACCTGCTTTAACAGCTTCTGTAAATGTGTATGATAACCAGTTGTTGGATGGTCTGATGCTTCAGCTTTCTCTCTAACAGAAAACCTTGAAACGGCAATCAGACATCATATTGGCAGCACATGTCAACAACATGTTATATGTCCTCTCCTACCTATAGCAAAACGACTGTCAGAGACTACAGACCTCAAGTGTGAATAATATGTGGACGATGAGACCCCATACCTGGCGGGTTTGTGGAATTGGCAGAGGAAATCATAGCGTTCATCTGGAATGGGCACTCTGCTTTCATTTGGGTCAATGGTGCAGAAGGGGAAATTTTCAGCTGCAGCCTGACTCTTTGTCAGCACATTGAAAAAGGTTGACTTCCTGAAAATAAAAACAGCACTGAGGTCAATCCACCTAAAGGTGTTGGTGTGTGGAACCTGACAGCCTGATAGTTTGATCTTAAAACGCTGCAGTAAATTATGCAAGATTTACTTTTTCAATACTTTTTTTTTCTGCAAAAGAAGAAAAATGTTATTCTAAAGGATGAAATATTTCAGCACTTGAATAAAGAAGAATACTGTAAAATAGAATCCTAATTACAAGGTCAGATAATCCCATAATAGATCAATTGTTCATGGACTTGAGAGGAAAATTGCATTTCTTATAGATCTCAGCTGTTGAACAGGATCAGCCAAATGCTGCCCCGTGTTGTGATGGGAGATTTATTTTCTGTGGCACAAGCAGCTCAAGTATACTTCAAAATCTACAGACAATGGCAAGTGTCTAAGAGTAATGACAGCATGGCTGTTAACTCTAATGCAGGACTTTCTGTCTTCATCCCCCACTCCATGCTTCACATTGAAATGATTGTTTGCAAAGTCCTATAGGTCTGAAATTGTTCAAGATAGCTTAAGTGAATACATTAATTCCTTATATAGATACTGTGCCTCTAACGTACTTGAAGGTTTTTCTTGGGTCACCTTGGGAGACAAAAAGAAAAACAGTCCACATTAACACTATAACCACCATCCAGCATCAAAATTACAATATGTATTAACCCATAAAGACCCAGTGGGAAATTTCTGCCAGTTTCCAAATAAATTTTTCTGTGTATTTAACATTTTCCTAAGTGTTATCACCCTATATTGTAATATTATCCTCTTTAGTTTGAGTTTTTTCAGTATAAATCATGTATTTTTCTATATTTATTTCACTGATTATGTAAATGTTCATTAAAGCTCAGAGTAAATTCAAAGGTTATTATATCAAAACAGAGGAAAACTCATGAAAAAGTGACTTTTTCTGTAAAATATATCATTAGAAACCAAGTGTGTCATCCACTGTCATTGATCCAACTCCATGGGTTTTCCTAGTGAATCACTGTTGTAGAAGATGACGGTGTTTTCACCTTCACTACAGAGCCAAATGGGTCATGTCTGATGGCCATAAAACTGCATTTTACACCAATTATTTAC
>JAPTYQ010000015.1:24826589-24844261 GCA_029814465.1 Ostorhinchus cyanosoma | reverse complement strand
TAACCAATACGTCCATGAGCGGTACTGTTTAAAAGTCAACCACTAATGAAACGAGAGGTTGCTGGTCAGTCAACTACATATACATTTATATTGTGATTCAAGTGCTTAACTTACTAAATCCTGCTTAGATATACGATCTACCAGCGGTAGAACACCCAGTTTTTGTCATAAAAAAGGACTGACATTTATTTTTGTTGTACCTTTGCTCAGTTTTTACCAGTAGCTTTGAATTAGCCTTGAGAGCTTACGTTAGCTTGGTAGTTATACGAACTACATTTATCCCCGGCATAGCTCAGATATACTACAAGTTCCTCTTATGTGAAGTAAGAATTAATATTCTTTGTAAGTATCAAACTAGGTTAAGTAGCAGTTTAAGCTAGGCTATTACACGCAATACATATTAGGCTTAGCTCGTTAGCTACCCGGCTATGTCCATTTTATGTAGCTTTTAAGACAAAAAGACGTTTAGTCGGCTCTTACCTTTTTAATATTCGACTTCGACGCAGGATGAAAATCCTTCTTGCACATAAAATTTGCAAATGACTTCCCCATGGTTGAAGAATATGTTTGTATAAATGAGACCTTACGATGTGTAAATTCTAGCTGAGCTAACAGCGTAGCCTCCTCCGTACGTAAACAAACCGAGCCCCGACGAAGTATGTTTTACACTGGAAACCGTCAGGTCGGAAAAGTCAGGTCCCGCGTTAAACACCATAAAGCTGTTTCATACCTAAAATGAACTCAGAAAAAACAAACACCTACAGACAAACAGATAAAGCCAGTTAATATAATGCATAGATAAAGTAGTTCTGACGTGGCAAACCCTAGCTCCGAGCTAATGAAGAGAAACTTATGTGATAATCAAACATTTGGATTATATTTTTACCTATTTTATTATTTATTTTCTGCCAATGATTATCAAATTACAATATAAAAACGATGACTAGAGCAATATTCTACATTTTAAGTGCTTCCATCTTGTATTAAAAAAAACACAAGCGGTTTAGCTACGAATATAAAACTATCTTCAGGCTAAAAGTAGCTCCCTGTTTGTCACGTGACTTCACTGTTTCCGTGTCGAGAAAGGTGAACTTTGACCCCTTTGATCCAGAAACGAGAATAGAAACTATTAGAGATCTGTGAGTTGGGAAAACATAACCTGTCCCGCACCATAAACTCCATGCCTTTTTACGGTAAGGAACCTTTCGTTTATACGTTAAGTCATATTATGACACGGACTGTCTGTAAATAGTACATTTGAATTCAGTAATGTCACAAAATCTAACCATATGTGAGTGTTTATGCAGTGTTTGCTTATAATAGGGGTAACTGCTTATTTACATGTTGTCATTCCTAACACCATATTGTCTAACGGCACTGATGAAATATTCTTTTTTATTCTCAGTTTTGTGAGTGAAAATGCACCCATCTTCTTGTGACACATTTGTGGCTCTGCCCCCTTCTACTGAAGGGCAGCGCATAATCTTTGGGAAAAACTCTGACAGGCCTTGTGATGAAGTCCAGGAGGTGGTATATTTTCCTGCCAGGGACTACAGCGAAGGAGAAAAGGTTGAGGTTGGTATCACAGACAGCTTGTTATTGCCCTCCAACCTTCAGTTTCTCACATTGTGACTGGTCCTTGTTGAACCTGCCATTAAATAACCATTATCATCCTTTTCCATTGTGTTTTGTTCCTCTTGCTCAAAGTGCACATACATAGAGATTGAGCAGGTGGCCCACACTTATGCAGTCGTGTTGAGCAGACCAGCATGGCTGTGGGGAGCAGAAATGGGTGCAAATGAGCATCAAGTCTGCATTGGAAATGAGGCAGTTTGGGGCAAAGAAAGTGCTGATGATGAGGAGGCTCTTCTCGGCATGGATCTTGTCAGGTAAACCTTTTGGTCAGAGAAATCATTTGGTATGCTTGCATTCCTTTACTGGCAGAATCATCCGAATCGTACGTTTATTTGTAATGAAATGTGTTCAAAAATATCTACAGCAGAAAGAAATGGTTTAATTCAGATTTACCGCTTTACATATGCATCTCATGGACAGATAAAATTACCTAAGACCAGCTAGGAGCTATTTAATATGAATGATTTTGTGTGCCTTATTACTGCTGCATAATGTAAATGTAATGTAAACAAAGGAAGATTTAAATCTGATGCCTTTTCACAGGCTTGGACTGGAGAGAGCGGATACAGCAGAGAAAGCTGTGGATGTTATCACAGAGCTACTGCAAACATATGGCCAGGGTGGATCATGCATGGAGGATGAGTGTGGTTTTACCTACCACAACAGTTTCCTGATCTCAGACAGGAAGGAGGCATGGGTGCTGGAAACATCTGCAAAGCACTGGGCAGCAGAACGAGTAGAAGGTAAGCAGATTAAGAATACTAAATATGTACTAAACTAAGCTACAAAACTGATGATTACCTGTTTAACTTTTATTAGTTTGCTGTCTTTTCATTTATTGAGCTGTTGGAAATTCAATTTGCCCTGAGGAATTAAAAAAATAAAATAAATAAAAAGGTTGTGTCAGTATTTGTTGAAACTCACCTGAAATACAGGCTTCCAAAAACAGTCCCAGCTCCATACATTACGTTGTTTATACTCTACAAAATAAAGAATATTTTCAAGAAAATATTGAAAATAAATTCTACTCCATATGCTGCGTGGCCCTGAAAGATCGTAATTAAGAATTTTTAACACTCTGATTTTCATAGAAGGTGGCACTTAATCTGTGGAATAATCAGATTGATTACAACTATTGATAACTAAAATCTGCCCAAGATCATTAAGATTGACACCAGTGGTCGTTCTACACTGTTTAATAATAATTAACAACCTTTTTTTTTTTTTTTTTTTTTTTATGAGGCTGAGCTTTCCACTTGCTAAAACAATAAATCTAATGCTGACAGTACTGTGGAAACATTAGAATTTTTTGTATTATATTTACATTGTTGATAAATCAAGAATTGGCCACTTATTGAAGTGCTAAAATCTATTAGAATTATCCATAGTCTTTAGTTCATCATGGTTCTATGTGTCTCTATCTTTATATATACAGTATACGCATATGTTGCAATCACAAAAACTCCTGTACTAATGTCCGATAGTGCATATGCGGTAGGGTCAGCATTATTTGACCACCAGAGGGCGCCACTAATGTATTTTTTTTCCTCAGTTGAAGTGCTACTTGTTGCCATAAACAAATCCACACCAGATTTGACTTAAACATGATTTGACTAATACATTCATCCATCTATCTAGTGTCTGTCACACAACATAGACACTTTCAGCTTGTAACTTTTTATTTTCACGGTGCATGCCAATTTTCTTCCTCAAGAGCAGAATAGCAGTACATATGTAGAATCTGGGGTTAAAGGATTTATCTAAAAAGTTGCCGTGGTGTCATTTGAATATTTCTTTTAGTAATCATGCTCCGTCTTTTTTTTAGGTGGATATCGCAACATATCAAATCAGTACAGTATAACAACTAAGATAGACAAGGAACATCCTGGGATGAGGGAGTATGCACGAAGCAAGGGCTGGTGGAATGGAAAGTCTCAGTTCAACTTTACCACAGTCTACTCGCACATGACTACAGCCAGAATCGAAGCCTCTGGGAGTCGATTCTGTGATGGAAAGATGTTATTGGAAAAGAGAAATGGTGAGTAAGCCTCCAGTGTGGAGAACTGAAACGGCATAAGGACAAAACTGTCATGAGTTCCTGCATGTGATGCTTTTATTTTCCAAAGGTCACATTACTGCTGAGACAATGATGGATATACTCAGGGATAAAGACAGCGGCATCAACATGGAGGGTATGTTCATGACAACAGGAAGTATGGTGTCTGTGATTCCCGTCGATGCCGCTCTGCCGGCTGTTCACTACTTTACAGCGACTCCAGACCCTGAAAGGTGAAGCACTTGAACTTGCACCTACAGTTACTTTGTCTGGTTTGAGGTTAATTGACAGTGGTTTGTTTCAACCACAGGTCTGTATTTAAACCCTTCATCTTTGTAGCAAACACTGGACAGTTGAAGGAAACCAGCTCTCCAAGCTACGGTGCAGATGATCCTGTGAAGAAGACACCCCGCTTCCAGAGCAAACCTGACCGAAAACACAACTTATTTGTCAAACATGAAATTGTGTCTGCTATCATCGAAACCCAAAAGGTTAAATGATTGAATTCAAGTCTGTATTTGGCCTGGTCATTTGTCAGTCTGCAGAAAATGTCCTAATTACCGTATGTTTTATTTTGTGTGCAGGAGAGAGGAAAAAAGATCACACAAAGTATGAGGCAACTAGAAAAGGAGAAAATGACACAGATGGAGAAGGTTCTTTCTGAAGGAGTTGTGGATCCTGATTTGTGGGTGGATCTGTTCCCAAAGTCTGTTCAGGAGGAAATGGCCACGTACAGCAAAAACTGAGGATGGAAACATGCTTGAAACAAAACACAGCTTCAGTGTGACTATTATCTTATGCATCTCTTCAGAAATATATCGACCGGTGTTGCAATTGTGGAAAAGTCAGTTTAAAGTAAACAGGCAAACAGAGGATTAACAAACATAAATGTGTAAATAAGCAGAACAGGACACTCACAAATACTTAATTCTATCATACTTTCACACAGCAGATATTTTTGCTTGTCATAGTTGGTAAAACAGTCATAACAGATATGATTACTTCATTTTATTTTAGTTTATCAGGTTGTAATTTACCAGGTAATGACAGTTCAGCTGTAAGTCACTATGAAAAAGTCTATGACCCTGAAACTGAAGCAGCTTAATGGAATTCAGGCATCATTAATTTTATGATTTCCACCGTTTCCTACTGTGATATGTCAAAATGTCTTCCATAAAAATGATGTGAATCATAATTTGTGGGTTCCATAATAAAATTTATTTAAAAACAAATCACTGCCATAAATAAGAAGCCTTTAACAGAAATTGCATGATACAGTTGCTCCTCCAGTGTTTTCCCAAACATTGACAGCTTAAAAGAATAAACATCTTTGCACTTTAAAGGCCACAAATTGCCTTAATTTCCCTTATATTATTTCATACCTTGGGGGAAAAAAAAGGATTTTATACATTCATGTTTATAAAGAGGGGAATAAAATCAAAGTTGAGGTAAAATATATTCAAGTAAAACTAAGTATTAATATTCCCTGAGGATATTCTAGGACATTTATCATCAGTTTGATTTTTACTTTAACTGGAATTTTTGGTTTGACAGTAACATCACCACATTAGAAAAATGACTACAAAATCATTTTGATTTATCTGTTGAAATGGTGCATCAGAACCATCTGTGAACAGATGAGCACAAAATTAATTAGAAATGGCTAAAAATTCTGTAAACCTACTTTAATCAGCAAGCTTAAAAAAATTAACCATATCTTCCCTTCTTTTCCTTTGGTAGAAAAGTAATAAGCCACTGTAAGGGTTCCAGTAAAACAACGTCACTCATACAATGGCACAACAGAAGACCAGTGAAAGTGCACATTGGCTTAAAAAAAAAGGTTCTAAAACACTAACAGTATAAGCTTGTTCTATTCTCTTGAGATTAGTAACATCATTCTCACACTTCCTAGGCCTTATTTTGCAGTTTGATTTCTAAATACTGCGACATAAACAATTCAGGTACAGAGTTAACCCTATTTGTGTGGTTTTCCTTTACTGTACTGGGAGTTATTACACAGGAATAGACTGAAAGTCTCCTGGTAAGTCATTTTTTGTGGGTCTACCAATTTTACCGATAGTTGTTTTGAAATCTCTAGTTAGACAGAAAATGTTACAGGTGTATTTATCAACTCTCTTAAGTGTTTTTGTTTGTGAAGCTCAAACTGAACCTGCAAAAATAAGACTCAGGGTGTGAAAGCATTCCAGAGATTATCGTTTGTGGTTGGCTAAACACACCCAACACCACAGAGTGTGATTTGTGTCAACACTTATTTGCAGAGCACTGTGAAGAGGTGAAATACACAGAATGTGAAAAACACCAAGTACCTTGACAGCAGTCAAACAGGATTTTCAGTCTGTGCAACTTCTTTTCAAATGTTGCTTGAGCTAAATACCTATTTGAAAATTTGGTGATTTTCTATGAACTGAAAGGATTTAGATTAATTTGAACTCTTCCTCATCTGTCTTATTTCACAAAGCGGTAATAAAATTGACCATCTTGGAAGCCGTATTCCTGCTTGATGTGCTGGAGAACGCCACCTTGTTGTAATCGCATCCCATAGAGCACAGCCTCACCATGGTCCTGAGCCAAACCCACCTGCTGGAGCCACTCTACAAGTTCACAACCCAGAAAACAGTTCACCATAGTCCTCTTCCCACACCTAGAAGTCAAGAAAAGCATTTACCCCAAGCCATTTCTGAATAATAGATTGGAATTTCAGTAG
Source organism: Ostorhinchus cyanosoma (assembly GCA_029814465.1). Taxonomy (NCBI): domain Eukaryota; kingdom Metazoa; phylum Chordata; class Actinopteri; order Kurtiformes; family Apogonidae; genus Ostorhinchus; species Ostorhinchus cyanosoma. Next base: position 24,837,845 of record JAPTYQ010000015.1, on the reverse strand, counting down.
TATTTTATCTGTTTAGATGAGGAATATGTTAACAAAAAAAAAGCAGAAAAGAAGCAGACAGAACCCTCAACTACAGCAAGTTAATAATTATAAATAAATTTTTGCATTGCAGTGCATGGTAGACCAGCAGCAAATGCTAGTTTAAAACGAGGACATATTTATACAGGATATTTTCTCAGCAAACTCTAACCAGAGCATCAGTGTGTAAGACTTTAAGCTCTCACCATCTCTTTTTGACAATATCCTGAGAACACTGGTCCTTGTGGTATTTGGTGAACTGGGTACAGGTCATCCTGACTTCCTCAGGTAGATCCATCTGTGGCTGCTCTTGCTGCTTTCCAAACCACAGACGGTATAACCTAAAAGACAAACATAATTTACTGTAATGTAGCTAGCAAATTGCTTTGGATGTGCTTTAAATTGTAGAAATAATTACCTCCTTTTAAATGGTAATATAATGAAATGCTTGTCTAAGCCAAACAATGCAAATGAGAGAAGACCCTGGAAGCAGAAAATATAAGTCATTACAGTGATATTATGTGACAGAAAATGTTTACAATCACAGCATCCCAGTATCTGGGGCACTTACCTGTCCATAGTTGGCCACAGCGCAGAAGAACTGCAGCTCCAAGTAGAGTCTGCCAGGAACAGGGTTAAAAATTAACCACAGGCAGCTGGACAAGTTCTGTCAAAACAGGAATTAAAGGGGTTTAATATTTGACACACGCAATAGTTTGATACAACCAGCTAAAAACAACTTTGCTGCTTAAAAACAGCTGAATTGTCACTGAAAGAAAGATGTGTTTACTGAACTGCCTTAATAAGTTGTGTATAATTAAAGTCTCAACATTACAACTGTACACTTTTTGCCCACAAATATGAATTTGTCTCTGTCAGTAGCTGCACCAACTTTCATGAAACAGGGTGGAAGGGTAGGGTATGGGCTGAGGGTAAAGCACTTACAGTATATTTTAATTTTGAAGTAGATTCATAGAAATATGTAGAGGCTGGAATTGTTGAATCACTGTTTTCACTGGTGCAACCTAGGTTAACTTCAAACTTAGACTGAAGCATAAATAAACTAACCACTGCCTGATGAACTGCAATGTTGTAATAACCACAGTTACGCCAAGTAGAGCCACCGAGTGATAAGGTGGAAAACAGGTTGTAATTTCTCGTTTATTGGTGGTTTAATAGTTGTGGAACACAGAAACCAGTGGATTATTGGTGGAGGTCTGCTCTCTGAGTTATTTAAGATTCATGTCTCTTCTCAAAAGTGCTGAAAAGTTATGTGTCGCATGCATTTATTCAAATTATGTATTACAATAAATTCACACCAAATTTTCAAGAGTTTTTCAATAGTATCTTAAGGACTGACATGGATACTTAGAGTAAAGAGCTCAGCTGTTTACAGTACACCTGACATGGTTTGTAATGCACCATATAGATCTGTCATGGTACTGAAAATTTAGTTGATAGTTCATCAATATGCAAATATTTGCAATTAATGATATTGTAGCAGTTGGCAGGATTTCAGTACAGCCTGGTAAAATTCTAGTTTGTGGTAGTCTGGTAGAGTCTGTTGTAAATATGTATATAGTCTGTATAGTTTTTATTACCATTATTCATTTATATTGTTTTTCGCCCACTTTTTCTTGCACTTTATTTTGTTGCTGCCTTGACTGTTGGATTTCCCCGCTGTGAAATCAGTAAAGTCTAATCTAATCTAAGAAGTCTTGCTCTCATGGAGAAGTTGTGCTCTTTTATTTTGATTCAACATCATACTTTATACTGCCTTTATACAAGCCTAAATATAATTCAATTATACTACATAATATACCACAGTATATTAGTGTAAAGCTCTCAACTGAACTCAGAAGAATCAATCCAACAAAATGACAACAATCTTAAACAGTGAAAAGTAATGTGAACATGTGGTTTTCGGAGACGATTATTGCAATTCTGTGAAAATAATAACACTTAACTAGCATAACTGTGATAAGATGGATATGCAATGACTGAGGCAGTCCAAAGTTCATGGCTGTTCTTTTGTTGCTGTGGAAGTGGGAGGTGATAGTTAACTTACGGCGAGCGAGATGACAGTCAGAAGCAGACACAGGAGCACATGACGGGCCAACTGCCAATCTGCGACCTGTTGAAGCTCCTCCACTTGGACAAGAAGGCAGTCTGAGGACTCACAGCTATTCTCACACTGACCTGACGGGGGCAGCACAAAACAGCTTAAAAGCAATGAATGTCTTAAATTATGGGGGCAAGATGGGGTTCGTTTGTGACTTGATGGTGGTTATTGTGCGGTTTAATGCATTTTAAGGTTTACAGATGAAAATGCATGACGATACCTATGCATGAGGCTGGTGTGTTGATCATATTTGTGCTGATGATCATGTCAGGCATGGACTGGGGTGGTGCACAGTCACATATGAGGCAAGCTGATAACAAAATGACAAATGTGAAGGTGACTCTGACAAAAGAGGATAAAATATTACCTCAATTTACACTGGAAGCAAAGAGGGATGACATTAGGTTAATACACAAAGTCCAGTAGTATAATAGAGCTGAGAGCAGTGTGTAATTGAGTTAAAACTGACATTCATTGTGATTTATATTTTTTAGATTATAATTTATACTTGACATTTAATTGTATCTATACGTTTATTAGACCTGAAGGAATTGTATGGTGTGTTGGACTCATGATATACCAAGGTCACACATTATTATTACTTTACTTTTCAAGAAATGGCATCTGTGGTTAATTATCAAGTCTCACATGAAACGTGCAGGCAATAAAACTATAATCAGTTACATAACATAACAATTCACCTTAAAAACATAGTTAACAAGTCTAAGTCATGGTGCATTTTCTACCGTATAGGTTACAGTAGACTGTGTTTTTTATGTAGCTTTTTTTTTTTTTCTTTACTACAACTAAGGAACAACCTTATCTCAAACTGCTCATACTTCCTCAAGAAATATTCATCGCCTTTAACTTGCTGGTGTTTACTTTGTGTTTCAGCAGCTGTAATGTTTGTGACCATTTTTCAAATAATACTGACCAAATAACAGTCTTTGGTGGTAGCTCTGTCAGAAAATGCACTGGTCATAAAAACTGTAAATGATTGATTTAGATTGATTCAGATGAAAATGACTATTCTAACCAAATTATTTTGACTGAAGTAAAATAACCTTTGCAGTACCTGTGTTGTTATTTGTTGATAAGGGGCCTGGCTCAACCAGAGTTTGAGTTTCTGGTTCAACTTCAGTCACAAGATCGTCTCGAGTGACAAGTGTAGAGCTTCCTTCTGACATTTGGTCACCATTGGCCCAAATTCCTCTACTGAGGCACACAAGACAGCCTCCTGCCAGCAGTATGCTGAGGGCAACTACAGCTGTGGTGCAGATTATCTGGCAGAGAACACACAAACAGTTTGCAGACTTTTTAGTATTGATAAAAACGTCTACAGCGGAAAGGAGAGTTGTGTATTTATTTACTTACTTGATTTTTACCATAAAAGAATGATGAGTCTATTGTGTCAGACATTTTTTCCCCAGTAATGAGCAATATAGCAGTTACTAGGGCTGGAAACCTGTTAATGAAAAGACAATTTACAACAAAATCACTGATAAAACACTCCACAATTAAAGGTTCATCAGCAAAACGTAAAAGTAAGTAAAACTAGTCACTGAGCAGGGAAAAGTCACAGTCAGTGTTTTATTATTATACATGATGGTTCTGTATCAATAATAGTGCTCCATTAGTATTAATGTTACAATTTACTACAGTAAGTGATGATGGTTAGATTCATTTTAACCACTTCAGGAGCTTTATCTACAACAGTACATCATATTCTGTAAGTCTCCATGTTTGTAGCATCCAACCACAAGGTCCCTCTACACTGTTTTATACTTTTCAATAAGTCAAAAAAGAGCTCCGTTTTCATCTGGGTGACAGTTTTCCAGTTGATCCAAGAGGGTTTTCAAGTGTTTAAGTGGATTTTGTCAAACCATATAGGAAAACTGAATCCATCACTATGATTCCCCAACATTCAAGTCCTTAGATTCAATCACTGCTAATCTTTTATTAAATATCACTGGCCACTCACTTTATGTTCCAGTGTCAATAATTTGATAAAAAATAATAAAGAACATTTGAGCTGAACTTTGTATATACTTAATGCCTATCTGACATCAATTATCAGTTCTATCTTTGGCATTTCTTTTGTGGCTCTTATCAGACAGATTTCCATGCAGTAAAACCTGCTGAGTTTCATTTCTTTGTTTTTTTAACTGACTCACCCCCAGCCTGCTATTACAAATAAGCCTGGGGAAACTTTCACATCCTCAAATCTTTTCAGCATCACAAGAGAGAGGGCGATTAAACCTAGAACAAAACATTCATTTCAAAATTAGCAATTTAACTTCAGATGTCACAACAACATGAAGGCATGCTGTTACATGAGTGTGTGCATACACAACATACCTGGCCACACATAAGTGCTGTAGAGTGAGGTACATAATAATGTAAATGTCAGGACCTGTCCGATGAAGTTGTCTTCCTTTATGACAAATTTCCACAGAATCATCCCAATGCAGGTCAGAGACTAGAGACCAAACCAAGACATGACAAAGAATTCAGAGATGTGAATTTAAAAACAGATTTCCTTGATAGATAATTTTGGGGTTAAGCTGGATGGTATGAACCAGTGTGTAGACCTGGGCTAAGAAGAGGTTGACAGCAAACATATGAGGAAGTCTCTTGAATTTCTTACTCAGAAACATCACACCTGTCGTCCAAACCTGTCAAAGAAAGTGCAGAGATCTCACTATTCATTTTTCTATACAATGATATATCAGTACCAAGCAATAATAGATACTAACTATGACTCCAGGATTTTTTGTACCAGTATAACCTACTTCTGTCACAAAACCAAGTAAAATCAATGTGTAGAGCATTAAAAATTGCTAAAAGGACTTTCTAAAGATCTGACAGTTGTACTTGGACACAAGATTTCTTCACAAAGTTTTGTCTTAATACCGTTTAATTATTATCCACTGTAATTTCTCCATATTTGTATATAAACATGATAATAAAAGTCCAAAGTGAGACAGCTCCAAAAACCTCGACCGTGCCCTTATGGCTTTCTAGACAATAACTTAAAACAATGCGAAAAAAACCAAAATAACTTAATTCACATAATTCTGACCACAGATTAAAAGCAAAGGCATCCACTATACATATTGAAAAAGGAAGATTAAACCTTAAAAATAGAAGATGCAGAAAAAAGAATAAAGAAAAAGCAACATGCAAACATGAAATGCATTTCTTTAATAGCAATGTGTTTCAGGTTCCTTAAAAAGATAAAAGTGAGCTAAATGAGGAAGCAGATCTTTAAGTCAGTAAAGTATCAGTGAAACATACTAATGACTAACTCTGCTCAAAATGCACTCATATTTCTCCATTTACTTGTCACAAGAAATACTCCCATCACATGGTTTATAGTTGACCAATAATAATACTGATGTGATTGCAACGTAGAGAAACAGACTTATATCATATAAAGACTGAAATGTTCATATGTGGAACCCAATATTACAAATATTTCATAAAATAACATTTACCTCACTTGGGTTTTTATAGATGAATAAAGTAATAGAGCAATACTAAAACAGTTATAAAAATACATTCTTGTTCCAACTCACCAGTGCAACTAAGCTCACTATGCTTATGTTAAAGCTGACGTTCTGCAGTGAATTCATCAGAAGCTCAGCATCCATCCACCGGATTGTAAGTAGCCAGGCAGAAACATACATTATTGGAGCCGAGAGAAAAGTGCTGATCACCATCCCTGAGGTTACCTGGGGGAAGTGAAATAAAAGATGACATATCATACACCTACTGGCAAATCAACAAAAGGAACAATATGAAAATCTGAATAGCAAGTATGAAGTATAGCAGGTGTTAACTCACAACTTCTAGCTCTGCATTATAATAGACTGCGTAGATGGCCACACTTGGTGCAGTGGGAAACACTCCATAGAGGAATGCATAATTGGAGAGGCTTGAGTGGTTCAGGGCACTGGTGTTGCTATTGTCCAAAAGATCCACCATGTCTTTACAAATCAAGGGCATTAACAACCTGTAAAGTTCGATAAAAAGACTGCTGTCAGGTGACCTTTATTTTAGTGGTTAGTGCTTTAAGATGCAGTGTTACTACAGTATTTAATAGGCTACCTATTACTCCACTTCACACTTCTGAAGAATCTTAACATGTCATGCTTTTGGTAAAACATGTGGTCTGAGAAAGGTCTGAGTCATACAAACCATCAGTACAAAACAACATGTTGGGAGGACATCACAAAGCTCAAAGGTGCTGACTCTCTACACTTCTAGGACATGTCTCATTATAGGAAAAAAAAAACTGCGTCAAGTGATAACCTCTTGTATAAAATGGCAATTACATTAGTAATAAAAGGCATTACAGGTGATTTCCTGGTTGAAAATAAGGTGGAAGTGGTACCCTCAACTGACTCAAACACTGTATACAGGTAGTAATAACTGTATGACGAAAAAACGAACATCTTTCGTGTTAAAACAGTATGGTAGCAGGTCTTTACAGTTCTAAACACTTCACTAAGATAGAAAATATGAGACAAAGTTAGTGTTATCACAGATTTACTGAATAACTGTACATTTTAAACATTGGTTTGAGGCCCGATCAAATTAACTTACTACTATCTGTTTTACATCCCACAGTTAACTTCAGAAACATACGTCCTCCACTAGTAAAGTAATATTTGAATTAGGAAAAGCTCTTAAATTTTGTCTCAAAAATGGCAAGAAAATTTGATAGATGAAATGCATCCTAATTCTAAAAGGAAAAATCTGACTTTTGTACTCACAGTTTGGCTGTGGTGAGTAATATCAGTGTCACAACAGTGGACCTGGTTAACCTCCTCAGCTGGCCAACCATCGTCAGACCTAAGTAGAACAGAGCTGTTCCCCCAAAAGAGTTTGCCAAGCCATTCACGAACTCAGCCATGAACACAGGAATTCTCTGGTGCAGCACAAAGTGAGCAATAATGCCAATGACAACCATAAATACTATGGGGTTCTTTAGGACCTGTAAAATTACAAGTCCCACAATTAGAAGCTTGCTCTGCTGGTGATTTCCCTGATTCTTCCATTTCTGCACCTCGCAGAATGCAAACCCAATGGGATTTAGGATCATTAGGGACACAGGTGCAACCAGATAGATGTACTGGAGGTACTCTGGGTACGTACTCTGATAAAGGGCTTCAACTGTGGATAAAGAGCAAGACAAATCAAGACATTAGAGCAGAGATTATGTAGGTATTTTAATACATATGATTTGTGGAGTGTGTAGTTCAATATACCTGTGTACACATTTGCATTGATAAACTGCAATTTCCAGTCTTTTGTACATAATATGCCAAATATAAGTTTATGAATAAAATATATAGTCAGTTCTGTATTTAAACATAGACAATATGTTTGAAAATAAAAAAAAAATCTTGAAGCTGAAGTAGAAACTGTAACAACAGTTCAAAGGCTCAATGTGTTGAAATAAAGTCACGAGAGCAATCATCAAATGTGCAAATAAGGATTAGAAACAAGATTATTTTGCTATGCAATCTGCCTCGAGAAATACAGAACTATCTGTTCTTGCTTTTTCAACAATGCTGCTAAAGCAGAAGAAAGGAAACAGTTGCTACTCTTTGCTAAGGGAGTTAACTGTGCAACAGATAATTACACTTCTCATGTGTTAAGTAGACATCATCTAGACCATATGTTAACATCTAATGGAAGACAACGTGGGTGGTAGGGTTAGAAGCTTTATGCTTACCAATAGGATATCCCAAAGCAAAGTCATTGCTTTGTGTGGCAAATATTGAGAAAAGCCCAGCCTTACTGAACCGACTGTCAGGACTGGCAACAATCAGTGTGAGGATGCACACAAGGAAAAACACGGACACTTTGGCGATGAGGATGCTCCACAGGAAAGGCCAGATGACATTTGCAAAGTCCAGCAGCACCATATTCTTGAACAGCAACGCCGGGAGGGCAAATTTGGAGACAAAGTTCCCCAACCCTTTAGCCTGAGTGGAGGTGATGATATTTGCCCTCCCTGCGATGTACCCACAGAGAATGATCCCAAAACACTCCAGGAGAGCCGGGAACAGCTTATCGATGGACATGGTGGAGGAGAGAGCAGAGGACTCCGTGTCTTCCTCCTCATATGAAAAACTGCTGATTCTGCCCCGTGTCTCCATCGTCTAGATCCTCCCACGGGTGTCAGCTGTCACGCCTGGGTTGCGACCATGCTAATGTTGTGGCTACGGCTCGCTTTGACACTGCCAGGCACATACAAATACATACACTGCTGTCAAAAGCGGAGTTACGAGCTACAAACACCTCCGAGGTGAAAGGTAACCAGACCAGAGAGCTCCTACAAGTTAAAGTAACCGCTAATGAGTAGAATAAAATAAAACCATACGCTGATAATGTGCAAACTGCCAAATTAGCTAGCTAATTAACGGTAGTTTAGCATAACTCACCTCTTTCAACGTCCCCTCATGTTATCTGTCGACTAAGTTTCGTGAGCCATACTAAGCAGCCGACGAGCTAAACTTAAACATATGAAACACTAATTTAAGTGTCGTTTTGAATAAAGTTGGTTGCAGCTAAACTTTAACACGCCGTCCACCTATATTAACATATTCACGTAACTTTGAAGAGGCTGCTCGTGTCTTGTGTCGACATGGTGCTGTTTTTTATAATCACCGATTTGCGATGAAGACTGAATCCACCAATCACGTCTCGACCCAGCGCAAAGTGGGCGGGGCTTTGTGGACTGACCTGGGTTCAGGCTTATGAATAAAAGCCCCCGGGAGTAAACAGCGCTCAGGAAGAGGGAGAAAACTGAAACTGTCCGGGGAACAGTCTAGGCACGACACTAGAGATCCAATAGAGAATTTCTTTCACTACAGTTTTCTCTTAGATCCACAACAATTGTGCTAATATCAATAGCACAGTGAAGGATCTGTGTTGATATGCCACAGGTTATAGATTAGTGTGGTAGTAATTTTCAATTATTCTGTTAAAAATGTAATAATATCAATATTACCCAATGTGATAATACTGCCCCCCCCCCCACCTCTCCCATGCAGAAAAAGGTGAAATCACACAGGGAAAAGACTTGGCAAGAGACAGGTGGTGTTTATTGTGAAACACAACAGTCAGGTGTTCAGTTTCAGAGCTTTTTAAGGAGATATTTTTTCAGGCCTTTGTCCGTCCAATACTGTTCTACTTCTACAGATTACTACTTATTAGTTACTCTTTTGAAACTGAATGTAACTTACTTCATCAGTATAATGTACCTGTGTACATGTGGTTACTGTTTGATTCATTTGTCTGAAAACAAAAAAATCACTTGCATTATAAATTAAAAAAGCTGTTTGTTATTCAATATGGAATTTTTTTTTATGTCTGTGAATGAAGGACTATATTTAAAGCAGGACCTAGTAGGGACTATTTACATTAGTCGAATGATGGCATTTGATGTAAATTAAAAATAAGATAAGCTAGTGTGTTAATGTTTTACTTCATAAGTTCCTATAGTTTTCGAGGGTGGTAAAAGTGTTGAACATTGAGTCAGCTGTTTTTGTTCTATTGGTAGAGAAACAGCCAAATAAACCATATACTGTATTAGACTAATAAGATCATATAATGTAATTACAAAAAAAAAAACAATGCCACTCTTCAAAACAGTGTCTAATCTGTGTACATTACACCATCAGGCTCAGGTTATTTATTCTTTGATTAGATAAACCTCTCATTGTTGTAACTGTTATTATAGTAGACACAGAAAGAGGTAGACCTACTTTTAAAAGGCATTGAACTTTATATCCTGTACAATGATTCCTAGCTTCTAAAGCCTGATGCCCACCAAAAATACATTATATATATATATAAAGGTCTGAAATCATTGGATTATATTGGATTAGATTAATGTTTTGTTTGGCTTTATCACCAGGCGTGCAAAGGCAAATAATTTGCATGTAATATGTACTGTATTTGAATCTGAAATTGATAATTGTCAGGAATACATGTACATGTAAACATTCTCTATGTAAATCCATGACTTCAATGGCTGGAGGGATGATATCACTGTTGGTTATGTTTAGTAGGCTAAGAGTTATAAAATAAAATAGTATTCATTAAGCTTAATTCCAATCCAACCTGAAAACTGAAAATATGTTTTATTCAGTTGTTCCCAATAAACAAGTCACGGAAAAGAGTACAATATTCAAACATGATTCTTCCCAAGTAATCAGCCAAACAAACAAATGTTGAAATATTAAACATAATGTTGCACATAGACATTTATGAATAATCAAACACCAAAAAGCACCCAAACAGGAAAACACAGGTGACAGTTAAAACAGGCGTTACAGAAAATGTCAAATGGCAGTGTTTGTATTATACAATAGTTTTAAAACAAAAGGTAATACATTTCACAATGATTAACAAGCAACAAGTCAAACCAGTAAAAGAACTCCAGGACTTCAGAGCATGCTCAGCTCAATGAGGCGACCTGCAAACACGCCTAATGTACCAATGAGACACACAGCCATGAAGACACACAGAAGGATGTGGTCCAGCACCATGGCTACGAATTTCCACTCCTCAGCAGCCTGAAAAAAGAGGAGAAATGATGCAGGATGTAACTCAGGATGATCAGGACTTATTTCAGGTCAATGCTTAGAGTCATTAGTTATATTTTGACATGTGAAGGATTACATTGTTGGACTCCTCGTCTGACTTCATGGTCTCTGCGATGTATTTGACTCCCTCTATAGCACTGCGGACGTCAGGATTCTTGGTGATAGGTGACTGGTAGGGGACAGAGGAGACCTGGTTCCCAGAGATATCTGAGATCTCAAAATCACCACCATAGATACTTTTAGTCTGCTTTTCCTTCCCTGGACGCTTCATTGTCGAAAAGAACATGATGTTGGGGATAGTTTCAATGAAAACCTGCCATAAAAGACAGAAGATATGCACCGGGTCAAGACAACAGTAACAACAAACATAACAAGTGGTTCCAGGCACAAAAAAACCCCACCCCTCGCACATACTGTAGCTTATTTTGGCATCGATCCAGCTGATGTCATCATGTCTGTGTGTGCTGATGTCAGCATATCAATTGCCTCTAT
>JAPTYQ010000015.1:24813476-24825477 GCA_029814465.1 Ostorhinchus cyanosoma | reverse complement strand
TTTTGGCATCGATCCAGCTGATGTCATCATGTCTGTGTGTGCTGATGTCAGCATATCAATTGCCTCTATATATGTGCAAAGTTCGAAGGAAATTGAAACAAATTTGATATTTTTATAGACATTTGAAATCTTGCCCATTATAAGTAAATGGGAGGAGAAAACAAAAAGTGAAAAAAAAATTCAGAAATTTTTTATCTTTGATCTACTTTTCCCCAAAATGTAAACACATCTATTTTGGGTCACTGGCAATATATAAACCCAATTTGGTATGAATCCAACCAACAGTTTTGCTGCCACAGACATTAGAAAATTCATCCATTCTAAGTAAATGGGGCAAAAAACTTTTTAAAAAGTTTAACTTTAACATATTTTTCCCAAAATCTAATGACATTTGTTCTGGGTCACTGGCAATCCATAATACAAATTTTGCATGAATTCAAGCTATAGTTTTGCTGCTACAGACATATGAAATTTTGCCCGTTATAAGTAAATGGGGGGAAAAAAGATTTGAAAACTTCATAAAAATTTTTCACTTTGACCTTCTGTTCCCAAAATGTAATGAGATCTATTCCATAAATCAAATCTGGTAGGAATTCAACTAATGGGTTTGTTGCTAGAGTGTTAAAAAAAAACAACAACAAACAGAAAGAAACTAAACCAAAAACAATACCCTTTGCCTCCTCTTGGGGGTCGGATAATAAACAAAAAGGAGAGTCTCTCTATTACCACTAGATGGCAGTATACAGCAAAGGATAAAATACATGAGGATGTGTCTGAGGTTTACCCAGAGAGAGAGAGAGAGAGAGAGAGAGAGAGAGACAGAGAGAGAGAGAGAGAGAGAGAGAGGGAGCATGATTCAGTTCTAGTCATTCCACTTTTCAATAAAAATGATGAAATGGAGTCTGTGTTGCTGTGTGCTCACCTTGCGGACCCAGTCGGGCATTGTATGGGTACTTGGGGAGCGATGGTGGGTGTTGATGACAATGACAGTGATGATGATGGAGGCAATGACGAAGACCATGGTGAAGAGCATGTACTTCCCAATGAGGGGTACAGCGCTGGAGGTGGAGGGGATCAGCTCCACAATGACCAGCAGGAACACAGTCAGGGACAACAAGACGGAGATGCTCAGAGTCATCTTCTCTCCTGAGACACACAACATGCAGTGTTTAGTTATTTACAAAAACAGCAAGAGGTGCAGACGCAGTAGGATATATAAAAAAAAGATCCATCAACACCAGGCTGATGCTTGTCAGTCTGGGATGATGATAAATCTTTAGGGGTTTATCACCAGGGTAGGATAGCAATAAAACATATATGTAGGATTCAGAAAATTATATGTTTTTTCTTCAGAGTTCAGGGATTTAAGGTGAGATCCAAAACGCTGTCAGTCAAACAGCAAAAAACAACCAAAGTGTAATAACAGAAAATGTCATTCGGCTGCATATGTGTGGCCTACAGGAGCATCAAAACAAGGTAATTTATGTCACAACGATTAACAAACAGCAAGTCAGACTTTAACACAGAGACAAAGAATAAATACACACAATATTCCCTTGAATAAAATATACTTGAGGTAATTTGAACAAACATTACATTGAATTAAACGCATTAAAATCACTTTCTGATTAACTGTTAACCAGTTTTGGGCCAAAAAAAAAAAAAAAAAAAATCAAACTATATAATGTTGAGTAGAGTATTCATTGTTTTTATACATTTTAAAGTCAAAGATTTCAGCCTATTTCAATTTCCACCCTAGTTTAAACATTTCCAACTTTGGCGTTTGGTATTTATACCAATTACAGACATTTTGTGTCCTTTAACAGATATGATGAAATAGAGTGGCAATAAATACACTAACAACAAAGAGACATTCATTTCAGTAGATTGTAATTTCTTCTGCTGAAATTTAGCCTGGAACTTTAGTGGATATAAAATCTAAATGTTTATTTTGAGATATATTTTGTAAAAGCAGTTAAATATTGGAGAAATGTCAAAAAAAAAAAAAGTCAAACTATTAATAATGATGTTGCAAAAAGTACATTTTATCATTTTATTTAACAGAAATTAGAATGTTAAATGTGCACAATACTATTATATCAAAAGCAGTGTCCCATTTACACACATATACATATATCAGATGTGTTAAATGGGTATAATTGTCGTGATCCTGGGTAAATAGAGTCGCCTCATTTAACAGTCTGCTGGTTCAGACAACATGAAAACAACACGCAATCTTATTCTACTGCCACAAGGGAGAGCTATTTGTATGAACGTCTTATCTTCGAGTCCATTCCCTTCCCTTGGCTTTCAATCAGGAATCGGCTTAAAAGAGTTGAAAGCCATTGTTCACTCGTACAACCAAAGTGGCATTCAAAAAAAAAAAAAAAAGAGTGGGAACTTTTTGTATCCGTAACACAAACAATAGAGGAAGTAAACAGAGTCTGACACGGTTCCACGCAAACAGAATGCAAGACATGTTGTTTCTGTTGCTCAGTAAGAACAGTTATCCCAGAGAGAGCATCCTTTGGCACCAGCTTCTCCTCCTCAGAATCCTGTCAGCAGTCATATCAGAATCAGGGATCAAGTGATGTATAATACATTAAAGCAAAGGCCTGCTTTCAGACATGACAGCACAGAGGGACCCTGGGTAATGAGGCAGACCTACACACTGGGAATGTTGCCAGATGTGCACAGTTGTGGTGGAGCTCCTGAAGCCGCCAAAAAAAGGACAGCTCACACTTAAAGAGGCCGATTTGTCCAACATGTTGTCAGCTAAAATTATGATAATAACTAGAAAGTCGGAATAAGGTCTGTTTGACAATTTGCAGTAAAGCACTTCTGTTGTTTTTGTTTTTTTTTACACGTGCCTTCTGCTGCATAATTATACTGTGACTCTCCAGATACAGTCGATTATGGATTAAACATGGATGACATTTAACATCATCCATGCTGAATGAGATGCCACACTGGTAAATTAGTTTTTGTTTTTTTTTTTAATGTGCAGTGTTTTGGTCTGTTTCAGTAAATAAAATTTGGATCTCAGTGGGACTTGAACTGAACTGGATCCGTAAAGTCTAACAACACGTCAAATTTGTAAACCACAGAATGTAAAGGAAAATAATAAGAGAATATTCAGTACATTTGCATTTCTGGCAGTATGTCTGACAGTCTTAATGGTGTGGAAAAAAGATGGCTACGGGAAATGTAAGTGTTAGTAAGTGACAGTAATGAAGCATCCAGTTAATACACAGCACAAAATTAACTGTAGGCACATACTGTATATAATCAACACTGAGAATGAGTTGTGTTTTTATTTCTTACTTTACATACTGTACGGAAAATGTACCATTGTTGTTGCTTATTAAAAAACACTGAATAAAGAGTAAAACCCTTTTTCTTTCTTGTACGTCATTTGTCAGTAGCTTATTTATGCAGTTATGATCTCATTGCATGTTATAAATCAACATACAGCACATGCTATTAGGTAAGCTACTGCACTTATCTCCGTATAATTAAATGAATATCAGAAATGATTGATTTCGATAGATTTAAAAGATTTGAGGTTGTTTTTTATCTTTATGCAAAACAAGGATATGATATTTTTTTTTATAGGTTGGGAGGATTTCACAACAAAATCATGAAAAAAGAAACATAGTAGATCGTTCTTTTCATGGGGATAAAGCGCAAACGGCAACATCTACTGATATAAAATGTTAAATAACTTTTGAACCACTAATCCTATCAATACATTGAAATAACTCTGACCAAATACAGTTTCTCAGCTTTTCATTAGCATCACATATGACCCACATATTCCCAAACACTCTAATAGTAATTCATGTTGTTTTTACCTTCATAGTCTCTTCACCACTGGTTGCGAGTCTTGGATTCATTATTGTTTCCTTCTTTCTGTTTTTTTTTTTCTTTTTTTTTTTTTGTTTTTGGCTGTTGGGGCATCTTGCCAGGTCATCATTGTAAATGAGAAGTTGTTTTCAATTGATTTTACCTACTAAAATAAAGGTAAAATAAAAATCAAATTTGGATGTTCTGGGGATCTATAGTGAACGTGGAAGCACCAACATGTTCTGCAGCATTGATTCAACAATAAAACTAATGTAGTTTGAGAATAATGGTTGTAAAAACTTGTTTCTACGTTGAGTTAAATGCTATATTTTGGTGAAAAACTCATCTTTTCTTCTCTTTTCTCTGTCTTGATATAACCTTTGAATTTACTTGAGTTGTGAACATTTAGATGATCAGTAAATGAAAATCCCCGCTGTTGCTAAATGACTTATAGAATGTTAAATGAAGATAAAAATTATTCAGAAGTCAGCGCAAAAATAGGTCTTTAACAGTTAGAGCTAAAATAATGGAAACCATCACCAAAATCCAAAATAAACACATTTGTTTTGCACCTCTTTCCTATATGTCCAAATCAAAAGCATTAATGTAAAACTTATTATAATAACAGATTTTTTTCATAGTGACTGCAAAAAAAAACAAACAACAAACATCAAGCACTGTAGCTTTAAAAATGTGTAGTAGGGTGTTCTTTAACACAGGTGTGTCCCCCAGTCGCTGTCTCTGTCTACTGTCTCCATGTCTCCACCCCAAGGGCCCCGGTGCAGCTGCACTGTCTGCACTGTCGACATCTATGCCCCGGCTCATAAGTCTCTTTGAAATTAATAAATGTGTAGGAAGTATTTACATACCAGAGTCTGTAGGAAGATAGAAAACAAGCCCAGTGAGGAAGGAGAAGAGCATACAGGGAATGATCACGTTGACAATGAAGTAGAGGGGAAGGCGCAGCATGAGGAAGTGGTAGGTGATGTCCAGGTAAGGGGTTTCTGGGCAGCAGGCGTAGTACACCCAATGTTTCCAGCTGCGAAAATCCTTCATCACCCACTCCCCACTTTCCATGAAGTGGCTTAAGTCTGGACGGTCACTGTCCTGTGAGAGGCAGAGAAATAAAAGGGATTAACCCATAAAGACCCAAATATACACCGACGACCAAAAGCATCTACTGATCTACAATTTTTCATAACTTTAGAGCCAATAATCCTATCAATACATGTAAATAATTGGTGTAAAATACAGTTTGTCATGTTTTCATAGTCATCACATATGACTCATTTGGACGTTCAGAGGCTTCATAGTGAACGTGGAAACACCGTCATTTTCTACAACATTGATTCAGCGGTAAAACATAAAGAACTGGATCAAGGACAGTGGATGGAGACACTGGGTTTATGTTCACTCAATGATATATTTTACTGAAAAAGTCACTTTTTCTCCAGTTTTGACAGATTTTGGTATGATAACCCTCAAATGGAATCTCAGCATGATGATTAAAGTACATGGTCAGTAAAAGAAATATAGAAAAATATTTGATTTTAACAGGAAAAAAAATGCAAAATGCTGATATATCACTTAAGAAATGTTCAATAGAAAGAAAAATGAATTTGAGAACTAACACAAAAGCAGCTCTGGGTCTTTATGGGTTAAGTTATGATTTTCCATTCATATCTGCTCTATTTATATATTTTTATTATACTTTATTACTATTCATGTTTTAATTTACTCTTGTCTCCTATTTTTAATACTTGTACTGTCTAATAAAATGACACAACAGTTTAAAGCTTCCATATGGGAGACATGGACGTATGTACATGGAGTCTGCGTTGGTTGTTTTTTTGACATTATCTGACTGTATTTCTTTACCAGTTGAGGTTCTACACACTAGTGCAGATGTACAGAAACAGACAAGAAGCAAAGAAGGATTCAGGAGTGAGTGTAGGGATTATTTTGGAAAAAAAAACCCAACCTGAATCCTCTACATAGAAAACAGTACATGGATTTAAGAAAAGTTGACAGGTGTTGGCTTAAAAATGGCAACTAAATGTCAACAAATGACAGACTCACATACATAAAGAAGCATGTGTGAATTACTTTATGGAAGGTGATAAAATGACAACAGATAACTTTGATATGTTTTTATACAATGCTTATTAGGATTATTATGATACACATTTTCTTATCATCTTTGAATGGTTTATGTTTAAATTTCAGCTTTAATGTACAAAATGTTTCAATAATGCAATTCTGGAATGTCATTTTATTGAATTCTACTTGTATATTCTTTATCGTTCTGTTTTGATTTACGTATCTCTAGATTTCTTAAATATTTTGTTGTCAGGCTAGTGTTTGTCATGTAATAACCGTAAAGAAGACTTTAAAATCAGTAATAACCATAATTTTTAAAAAATCTGTTTGAATAAAAATGAACAAAAATAAACACTAAATCAACAACATCAGAAACTGTATGGGTTTTCTTTTGACTTGTCTTGTTTCTGTTCATGTCATTATGTTTTTTATTGCATTTTTATGTTGTTCTGCTTCTTATACATACTTTAAATCCATTTAAAAAACGGACTAATTTCTGCAATTTTAAGAAATACTGATTTGACTGATCTGATTTTGAATATACAAATGCTTAAAGTGATAATGTTTTTAAAATATGGATTATTTTTTTGCTTGTCTTGATCTTCTTTTATAGGTTTGGCTCATTTCACATTGTGGTGCTTTGAGATGGACAGATTTTTCATGCATTTGTATATAAAATATGTTCTATATGATGCTGTAGCTACATGTGTGGGGTTATTACTGGGTTGACGACGACCAGGTTCCCATCGTACGTCCAGGTTCCGAGCTTCATACTACAGTTCTGGAGGTCAAAGGGGAAATGCAGCACAATAATTTCACAGTAGCTCTTAAAGATGGCGGGTGGGTTCCATGTGATCATCCCCGTGTGCTCCAGCAGCACTTTGGTCTCATGAACAATGGCGAAGTCACCATCAGCGCTGTGGGCACAGACAAACACAGGCAGCATCAACAGGGGGATGATAAGTTAAATGTTAACACAGGGGGACATCATCAGTGCCTGAGGATGCATCGGCGCTGCAGTCGTGAGCGCAGCCAACCAGAGCTCGGCTTGGCACAAGTTGTTGTGGCAGCTGAGCTGGTTGTCAGGGAAAAAACAGCAGTGTGTCAGACGCAGCATATGGTGCGAGGGGGGCACCCGCAATACTGAGGCCAGATTTAGCCTGATGAAATGTGAGCTTTCACACACCGCATACTGGAGTATAGGAAAGTGTGATTCAATACATCACTGACAGGTGCTATGTGATTTGTTTCTGGATATATGGATGCTTTAAATCACATGAAGTGTTTAACAAAAGGGTTTTAGGAAGAAAAACAAGGACGTGAAATGGTGGAGTTGCAGTTTGATGACGTACTTGTTGTAGAGAACCAGATCAGGTCGCCAAATGTCAGTGGAGGGAATTCTGATCTTTTTGATTCCACCGTAATCCTCTGGGTTCCACTGCAAGTTCACATCTTTCCATTGCTGAAAAAACAGACGCGGACACTCAGAACAATGAAAAATAGAGAGCAACGTCTGTTCATATCACCAATAACCCAGAGTAGAACCCACCACACAATGATTGTACTCATTAAACATGCTGGCGTGTTTTGCAAAGATAATATATTCCTCAAAGCACAGTTCCTCCTGAGAGAATCTAACTGTAAAATGGTCTTTGTTTGCTTTACATCATCTGAACACCGCAGAAGAGTAAAAGGCTTTACTCTATTTACAGTCACTTTTATAACTTTACTCGAAATGGGTTCAATTAATTTCCCTAAAGAGGTGTGGATTGGTGTAAAACAAAGATGAAATCATTAAAGTATAATAGAACCTAACAGATAATGTTCAAAAATGCAATTATCATCAGAGCTAAAGTATGTTGATAGTGAAAAATAGTACACATATGAATACTTTACCCACAATCATGGAGCATATAATGTTGAAAATGTTTTATTCAGTGGATTTAATTTCTCATATCTGGGATGTCCCTTCTGCTTTTCTTTCTGTGTACACCCATTAAAACTCATCACAATATGATGTTTTTATGCCAAAACAAACGAAACAGCGAAAACATATTAATGAATGCATCAACCTGCTTCAGTCGTACGTTGCTGCTGACGATCTGGTTGACCTCATCCTGTAAATGTAGATGCGTTTAGACACTTGATGACAGTGAATCTTCGTCCAGATGGTGTGATATAATATAACATGAGACCTCACCACACTGATGAGCTGGATGAGCTGAAGGCCCACAGTTACAACCACCGGGTCCTTGAAGTGAGTGACGGGACGGACAACCTTATTGTAGCCGGTGAAAAGGGTTTTGACCAGTCGTGTTTCATCTGTGGAGGCCGCGGCGGCGCCTAAAGCGAACATACATCATGTGTCATGCAGCGTTTTGTTCGTCTACCAATGAGTTGCTTCTCAGGATTTACAGTGACATGATTCTTATGACCTCAACTGACTTACTTTGACTGTTTGGGAAAATAGAAACGTTGTGCCAGTGTGGTTGTTGCTTTAAGAACACCTGATACTTGATTTTAGTTTGTTTAACGTGAGTTGAAAATAGATGTGACAAGTGTCAGATACTACAGGTGTAAGAATATATAGCAGTGTGAACACACATGTGTAATTTGACCAGCTTACTTAAACCTTTGTACATGTTGATAAGATGCTTTTTTTTGGGTCATTTCTAAGGTTTAACTCATGCATTTAGAAGCAGTGATTGAATTTTTAGGATTTATGAGTGTGTTTTTTGAATGAAAACCTATTATGGACAAGATTCGAGGTTAGTAAAATACCACAAAACAACTGCGTTCTCAAACCTATAAAGCCTTCAGGGTAACATCAGCATGCATGTGTCTTTGCAGATAAACTCACTGTGTTGATTTGACGTCTAAATTTAGCAATGGTATATTTCAACATGTGATGCCCCCCCATGTAACGGTTGTTAATAGAGATATTTTTACGCTATTTCCCTTTACACATCTGACACAAGCCAGAGCAGGATCCCCTTTCATTTTTTGTCTGACCTTGAGAAGAAAGTCATTTTGCAGCAACATGTTGTTTGCACGGTCCAGTAAACCTGCAGACATTCAACCCAGTAAACGAAGGGAAGCGCCTGTGCAGGTGATTAAATGTGGTGAGAACAAAATGCAAAGAGTGCACATGTCCTTGTCAATCAAATCTGGTTTGCATAAAATTGTAAGTTGCATGAAAAAAAAAAAAAAAGCTTATTAGTGAAATCATCCCACACTGATATGACAAGAGTTTGATTAAATATAGTTAATAAAATAGAGTTGAGTGTTGTTGCTTTTTTTTAAAAGTTTTTTTCATGCTGCTATACTCTAAAAAACTAAAACTCATTCAAAACACACACATTTGTTTGGTTGAAAATAAGTTCTTACCTGCTAGAATTAATAGATGAAATATGAAAAGTAAAGTAGTCATTGCCAATAAACCCAGGCATCCAAAACCAATATCCAACTTCAACACGTTGAGCGTTGACCACCGCACAATTAAGAAGGTTTGACCCACCTAAAACATTCTTTCAGCGCTGGCAAATGACTTACTGTACCACCTCCAAAGCTGTGCACTGGCAGACGTGTTGTTATTGTCTGACAGCGGATGTGAGTGACTGACTGCCAATGCGTGTCATCTGAGAGGGCCACATAGTTTGTCATCTGTTATAAGATCAACATACCAGAGTAATCCTGCACTGAAATATCCCATCGTGAACTTGGCCACACACAACCTCGAGGTGCAAAGACACAACACATGCTCTGTGGCCTTAGTTTGTCTTGTATCGCTCATGTTTCCCAATTTAATAATGAGTTTGTATACAGTATGTGATAAATACAAGACATTTCATGTGTTGTCTCTTGATTCTAGACATTCATGATCCGTCTTAGTCTCGCCTCCAGGTCCATTTTGCAGCTTTACTTCATATGACCTGATAAACTGATGACAAAATATGACCAAAATGCACAAATACACACAGATATCACACTTAACCCATAAAGACCCAAACATCCACCATCCAACAAAACCACACTGGAAAAAAATCCAAATCTTACCAAGTGTATTTTTCTCATTTCTAGCCAAAATATCTCATCACACTTGAAATAAGACATAATCACCTAAAGAGTACGTTTTCAGTGACATATAAAGAACTTATTTTTCAGACAATAGATCTTGAAAATCTTATTTCAAGAAATCTTACCACAGTGTGAAAACAAACCTTTAAAATCTACTCAATAAAAGTGAGGTAACAATTTGCACTCATTTTGGTAGAGTAGATTTTACTCCATATTTTGAGCAAAATTTAACTAGATTTAATGCACTAAAAGAAATGAGGTCAAATCCACTTAACATATAATAGATTACACAGCAAATTACTCATAGAAAATAACCCATATCAATTTTTAATTGTTAATAGAAATATGTTCTTCTATTTAGTTGCTACTATTGACATTTAATCAACTTAACTAACCACCAATTATTTAATCAAGGAAAAGTTGTTCTACTGTAGGCTCTATCAGATGTCGGACGTAGTCATCAGTAAACCTTTAATTCTGACCAAAATGAGTAGAATTGAAAATGTTTATCATAATTACCTTTTTGTTTGGAACCACCCTCATGAACAAAACCATTACAGATTATGATCTAACAAAGGAGCCACTTAACTTATGGTGCAAGAATATGCAACTCAATAGAAATATTCATTAAAAAAAATAAAGAAAAAAAGTAAAACTCACCATAACTCTGCTATATAAAAAGAACAACACTTCTTATCAACTCAAAAGACTGGAAAACATAAAAACTCTCCCAATGAGTTTGACCCAATGCATGGTGGGAAATTCCCCCCTGCCACACAATATTATGGGGTACCTGTTAACAAAAAGGTAGTGTATGTAGAATTAAACCAGTCATAATGGATTTCACTGGCAACTATTACTGTTGATTAAAATGTCACTAATTTCAATACTTTGTATTTATTAACCCCCCAATCAATTTTTTATAGTGCAAGATCATTTTTCCACTTGTTCCACTAGCAGATTTTTTTTTTTTTTTTAATTATTGATTAATTTATTTTTGTGCCTAATTCAATAATTTTTCTTTTGCATAATTAAAGTAAATAAGTGAAAATAGTTTTGGTAAGATTGAAATAAGATTTTCAAAATCTATTGTCTAAAAATAAGTTCTTTATATCTCACTGAAAAGCTACTCTTTAGGTGATTATGTCTTATTTTAAGTGTGATGAGATATTTTGACTAGAAATGAGGTTAGATTTGGATTTTTTTTTTCAGTGCATCTAATGATGTAAACAGTTTAATACCTGTTGATCCACTAATCTGATTAATTCGTGTAAATAACTGGTGTAAAATGCAGTTTGTCATCTTTTCATGGTCATCAGATATGATCCATTTGGATGTTCAGAGGCTCTGTAGTTACCGTGGAAATGCCATCATCTTCTACAACATTGGATGGAGACACTTGGTTTATGTTCAGTTTATGATATATATTGCCTAAATAGTCACTTTTTCTTCACTTTTTCCCATTTGTGATACAATAACCATCCACTTTAATCAGAGTTTTTATGAACATCTACATGATCAGTAAATTAAGTATAGGAAAATACATGATGTTTACTGAAAAAAAGCAAATATTCAGAGAATAATAATGTAGTAAATGGAGATAAATCACTTTTGACCGCTTTTTGACACCTGTTTTGGCCATTTTTGACTGCTTTGACTGCCAAATTTTGACCGCCATCTTACCATGGTCAAAACGGTGGTCAAAATTTGACCATGGTCAAAATTTGACCGTGGTCAAAACGGTGGTCAAAATTTGACCGTGGTCAAAACGGTGGTCAAAATTTGACCATGGTCAAATTGGTGGTCAAAATGTGACTGCGGTCAAAACGGTGGTCAAAGTATGACTCTGGTCAAATCAGTGGTCAAATTTTGACAGCGGTTAAAACTGTGGTCAAAAAGCGGTCAAAACTCCATATTTTTTATATCAATGACTATCAGGGAGAGAAAGAACTGATTCGATTTTGGATTCCCACAAGGT
>JAPTYQ010000015.1:24773942-24784092 GCA_029814465.1 Ostorhinchus cyanosoma | reverse complement strand
ACACACACACACACACACACACACACACACACACACACACACACACACACACACACACACACACACACATATCTTATAGAAAATTTCATGTCAGGTTTGACTGTGAAAAAATAATCCACAACCAATTCCTTTTGAAACAAAATTGAGAAAGATAGCTCTGTATCTTCTTGAAAATCCCATCCATTTTCTGCTAAATACAAGTTTCTTTCCCTCAATTAAAAGACCTGTCATTTCTGTTTTATTGTTTGCGGGAACATGTTGAGTTTCTTTATACAAATGTCAGTTTTCTATGATTTTGAGGTTATAAACCAACACAGAAGCACTGGCTATAATTTGTGAAATGTGCCTTCTTGACAGCTTGTTTTGTTATTTGTAAATACATTTAAATAGTGCATGATTACGATTCATGTTTGAGGATAATAAGGTTTTTTGTGTATTTATGCACTGTGATTTAATTAACGGAGCTGAGACAATAGACATAGATACTCATCAGCATAACAATATTGTCGCACAGGTTTCTGAGAGACTAGTCTGACACAGAAGACAATGAATATTTATCACAATGAAAATCAATAATGATACAGTAATTTTTTTTATATTTCTCAGTATTTTTTTGACTCTCATACTCTTTCTGTGGCTCATAGCTCCATTCATTTCTCCTAAAGATACTATTAATCAATTACAAAACTGTAAAAAAGTGTAAAATAATGAAACAGGTGAGGTCTGTGATTTTTAGGAAACACTGAGATACTATTTGTAGACACAGATTAAAGCACTTTGATTTTCTGTTGAGATCAGCCGTAGGACCATGCAATTGATTTATGTGTTTTGACAAGTATGGACCCCCAAGGAAAACCCTGAATTACACACTTATCACAAGACGTAGATAAAGTGTCATTCATGTATTTAGTCTTTGTATCGTTTTTCATTTAATTTCATTTTTGTGCAGTTTTTTTTTAGTCATGTATGTGTCTACTCTTCTGTTTTTTATTTTCTGTTTTAAGAACAAACACAATGCAATAGATAAAACATAAATATATATATAATAACAAGGAAGATGAATCCTGGTGGCAACAAAATGAATGAATAAGAAAAGAAGAAGACAAATCAAAATAACTTAACACACAAAAGAAATAAAGTGATAGAGTGCCATCCCTGATAGTTGTGACGCTATGGGACACATCATTGGAAACGAAATATTATACAGCCAATGACAAGAAGCTTTTTTTTTTAATTTTTTTAAATTCCATTTGAAGTCAAGAAAAATCAAGATGCAGCTTGTGGTAAAAAAATAAATAAAATAAAATAAGATTAGAAAATGATGCAAATGTAGATAAAACATAGAAAAAATGTATCAGACTGTGTAAATACTGTATGTCAATGTAAAGACTTGACATCCGAAAGTCTCAGAGGTGATTTTATCTTGTTCCTTTATAATCTGTTCAGAGTCACTGAAGACAGCAACAGCTCCAACAAGACCAGAATGTTAGTAGTTTTCACCCATTTTAACACTTTTTCATCAAACTCAACAAACAAGGTGACATATGCAGAGGTAGTGTTAATTAGGAGACTTGTATTCTTGTATTAGATTGATATAACTCAAAGCTAACTTATAGAAAAATGATTCCACTGTCTTAAAGGTGAATCTAATAAAGCCCTTTGTAAACATGTACAACCATGAAGAAAAAGTAATATAATGGAAAACGGTGTCTGAATGTATAGATTTTGCTCAATTACTCTTTGGCTGTTTGTGTGTTTTTTATATTATAACAGCTGTAGTTTACCTACATTTTTACCCTACAATATCCTATAATTTAGCAGATATTTGGCAGATGATAATGCAATTTGCGTTGATCTTTTGAGTAGTTCTGCTTCGTGTCACTAAGACAATAAAAACACTTTCTCACCTGCTCATAGTTTACTTTTGATTTGGTTATGCAAACAGTGGATACTTGTCATATGACACTGAAAAAGAGCAAACAACAGTCTCTGGAATACAGGTCTGTACTGTCTGAACAGCTTTGTCTTCAGAGGAGTCTGTGTTGCCTCTGCAGGCCTGTCAGGATCCCAGTTTCACCTCAATAATACGGTTTACAAGCATGAGAAGCATAAGACAGATTTTAATATCCCCAATAAAAGGAGTGACCTCACAGTCCCTGGTGTCATCTGATAAACCACAGTAATCACGCTCTCCTTCATGTGTGATGAGAAGTGCCCTCATTAGCTCGGCGCTGCTCTTAAACATTTGATAGTTAAATCCTGGGTTAGCAGCCTTTTCTGTAATCCCATTAACTTCATCAAGCTCAGCCTGGTTTAAGTGTTGGAGAAAATGGGTGTGAGGAGACTGTGCAGGAGCTCGCTGAGACAGAACTAATTCTGTCAAATTGTGTGCATCTTGAACATATTTCCAAAGTCCACATGAGGATTTCTGAAATCCACATCAGAGTGATGCTGTTTTTAAACCCATTTGGTAGATTTATGGAAATCCCATTAAAGGGTGACTGACTCGAGTTACACTGTGCAAAGTGGAAGATACAGCTGTTGTGACAAAAAAATGTCTTGCTCATCTTTAATGGCTCATGATGAATATAAAAACGCAGCAGCACAATCATCGACCGAGGGACGACTATGTGTTGGTAATGGTTATTGATGAAATGTGAATGATTTATTAACATTATAAAAGGCATTTCAGTAAAAGAGAAATGGTGAAGTGAAAAAAAAAATGCTTTCAAGAAGGATGCAGACACCGTGAGTAGACAGAAGATCGTGTCTGATAAAAGAGCTTTTAACACTTGGTTCATTCTCAAGTTAGATGTAATAGATTTCTTTAAATAAATGTTATGTGCAGTTCATGTAAGTGTATTGGCTTGATCCTGCGTCTTTATGATACAGTCATCTGTGAGTCAGTAGCGTCTTGACCCGGGGTTCAATGGCTTCTAGATGTGGTGGTTTTTATGCATGTTGTACCGCATTTGTCCAGCAGTCGCCGCCAAAGCGTTCTGGGTATAGTAACATGATTGTAAGGCTATTGTTTTCCAAAATGACTAATACAGTATCTCCTAAAATATTGGTCCTATCAACTGGCTATTTTTATTAGTCTCTTCCTTGACCAAAAATATATAAGTATGCTAAACTGCAGCAATCAGGTCTTTCCAAATTTTGTATTAATCGCAAGACACACATACACAGAGCAGTGAGTCCATTGACTCCTTTAACAACGAACTCAAAACTCAACTTTTCAGGCAAGTGTTCAGCCTGGGTTGATGTTTTTATGGCTTATGTTATTGTCTGTTTGTCTGTATTATTGTCTTGTTTTTATCCTGGTGTATGTGTAATATTTTATTTATCTTATTCTAAAATTTATTAACATTTTATTCTAAACTGTAAAGCACTGTGTGATTTTATCAGTGAAAAGTGCCATATAAATAAAAGATACTTAATATTTACTACACACACACACACACGCACGCACACACACATACACACACACACACACACACACGCACACAGAGGCCACGGCTTTTATAATATAGATACTGGTCACAATGTTCAGCAAACTAACAATTCCAAATGGTGTCAAAATCAATAACCCTTTAAAAGAGATATAAGTAGGATTGATATTCTAAACTGTCAATAGTATGGGGCGGTTGAATCAATACATTAACTCTTTATCTTCATATGGTCTCTAACAGGAGGGTGGTACAATCTGCTGGACCTGCTGCCTGATGCAACATGTGCCAAAAAAAAAAAAAAAGTCTGCAGGATCATATTATGGGATCTATCATTTATTAATGTTCTGCACATTCAAGTCCAGAACATCTTTATTCACATCAGTATTATCGTATCATCACGTCTCCTCAGTCAAAATAACACTGTCTTATCATTGTCACGTTCTGCATCAGCTGATAGTTTACATTATAGCTCTTTTTGGTTTGTTTTATCTTTAGACAGAAAACATCCGCAGTAAAACCACAAATCACCTGTTTTCCGTACGGTTTGTGTTGTCGATAGCTGCACTAAAGATCTGTTATTAATAATTTTTCTTTACAGTTCCAATTATCAACTACATGTGAGAGAACAGAATGACTCACTACTCCCTCTAGTGGTCACGTACATCCACAGTGACAGTTAAAATTCACTTCATGTCTCTGCAATACATACAGACAATTTTTAAATAATGTTAAAACTATTTTTTCTTGACACTGTACTCATACTTTTTCATTCTGGTTCATATATTAAAGTATCAATTATATAGATCCTGTGTGTCTTACCTTGCACAGAGGTGTGTGAAAATAAAAAGAACAGAAATGTGGCTTATGGTGTTTCTGCAGTTATTGTTTGCAGAGGCAGAAGTGGAACGGATCCAAAACCACTTTTTCTCCCCACATTACAATGATGTACTTGTCTACACACTCATAACACAGAATAACAAGATGTCAGCTGTTATTCGTGTCATAATAAAACACAACAGTTAATGAATACAGTCATAAAACTGCAGGCAAACAAATGCGTCTTCAAGCTCTGTTTTTTTTTTTTAACACATTTTCTCGAGAAAGAAAAGATTGAGTTGCGAACAACAGCAAAGGAACAACATATTCTCAGCATTCATGTTCTTATTATGACCGAAGTGAAATCTAAGTAGATTGGAGATTTGGTTGCAGTATTAGCCTGAATTTTATGAAGCAGATTAAAGCTTTAGCACATTTTTTGGCATCAAAAAATCCTTCTTTGTGTGTCTGACAGGAAATAAGACTTCCGCACTTTCTCTGGACTCTGTTTAATCAGTGGAGAAAATCAAGTGTGACATGACATTTTAACAAAAAACACCACTCTACTTGAATACACAGTCTCTTCATTTTACATCATGGCTCATCGCAAAGGCAACATGGCATCTGCAAAGATCAGGATATTTTGGCTTTTGCATGAAACATCCATTGCGTCATTCATTTGTCTGTTTTTTGTTTTTTGGACAGACAGAAGAGAACTGCAGAGGGAAGGTGTGCATTTGAAAATGTGAGCTTTTTCTCCAGTGATTTTAATGCATTTCTTTGGAGAAGCCACACAAACCCTAAGAATACAACTAATTTTTAAGCATGTAGAAAGAAAAACTCCTGAGAGTCACTCAGTCAATATACGTACCAAGTTTAATAAAGACTGATGTGTCTGTGGGTGAGTTATGGCGCTCATTCTCTCCCTCACACACTGAGACCCAGGCGAAAACAATACCCCGTTCGCCTTCGTGCACAGGGGATAAAACAGCAATAAAACAGCGGAGGGTGTCTTGATTGATTGAATTCATGGTAACAATAGAAGTGCTGCTGTATTTCTTTGCATCCCATGTGCAGTACTCACCTAGTCTGAAAGGTCATTTCAGTGGAGTCTGCACTCTTCAAGCATGACGGTGAATCAAATCTGAAACAACTGACTCATACATTAAGAGGCCGTGCGGCTAAGCATCATTTAGGAGCCGATGGGTGTAGATATCTGCCATAAATCTGTATTTTCACAAAAACATGCAAAGCAGAGACACAACAGTTAGTTCACTGTGCAGGAAGGAGGGGGTTGTATTTAACCTTGAATGTGTTTGTAATGAAGCTTTGGGGCTGCCGTAATAAATGAACAGAACAGCATCAGCAGAGGTCTGAAAGCTGCTTACGTTGTACCACACATCAAATTAGAAATACAACACATACTGAGGCTTAATTGTCAACGATTAGTGAATGAGCACTGAGAAGGATTTATTCGTATTCAGTTTAATGGGTTTGTTCATCTTGAATTGTGTGTTTTTCCAAAACAGAAACAAATACCCTGTAATTAAAAGGAGACATATTTACTGGTGCTTGAGCTGTTTTTTGTTTTTTTTTTTTTATAATTTTTGACGAGAAAAGTGAGCAAAAACTGAGCATCCAATGAGAGACAATAAAGAATCTATCATGATAACCACGAGGCACAAAACTGTTCAGAGAACCAGCTCAATAAAACTCAGTGTACAATATGGCCCACCATGAAATGATCGACGGCGTAATGAAGAAGCTAATGAGGGGGATCAAGATCGCTGCAGAGCCAATAAATCAACACAACTGTGCCTGCTATGATACGGGAGCAATCAGTAACACTGGTCAGTAGGCAGGGAGCTGAGGGGGGGAGGGGCCCCCGAGTTATTGAAGGGGGGAGGGGGGCCGACATGAGGGTCGACACTGTAATGCAAGTCAATGTCAAGAGCTCAACTGATGATGTTTTATGGCTTTTTGAACATCACAGCAGCATTTTATAGGCAGAATATAAAATATCTCCAACCTGGCCATGAACTCTTTAACTAAAAAAAACTTCCTTTTTAAAGTAAATGAATATGTAATTACTGCATTTCATAACATTTTCTGTTGGCACCACTCAAATCCAATCAATAGATAGATCCCTGCTGAAGTGTCTGACAATCAATAAGGCTTTGCACTGATCAGCATTTAGTGATGAAGATTCCCCCGTGTAAGCAACATCCAAGCAAAAGGTCACTTGGCACTTCAGCAGAAAGAGATACAGCGACAGCACATTTTCAAATCACTTAAAAATAAAAAGTCCTCACGCTGAGATCAGGGGGACGGCCTTTCGATTTCAGTCACGTGTGAATCAATGTTCATGCATTATAAAACAAGACAAATATCAAGACGGGTTTGATTTCAAATGTGATACAGTCATTGAGAAAGAAGGAAATGTTAGCGGAGGAGGAGGGAAAAGGGAGAAAAATAGGAAAAAATGTAGAGAATCTGACATTTCCAGGTCAGAGGAGGACAACATACTCTAAAAGGACCAATGAAAGGAGCTTTTGTTGGTCATTTTTAGCAAAAGTAGAATTGAGTCAAGTAAAAAAAACAATACTGAATCATTTGAAGTAAAGTATAAGGATTAGAATATTTATTTCTTTGTCAATTCCAAGTCCCAGCATCAGCAGGATGTTTGTCTGGTTCCTTTAATGTCTCTAGTGTGTGTTTCTGAGGAGGTCAATCTTGAGAAATTTGTAGCTTCTTCAAACTTTTGCGAAAGTGAAGGAAAGAAATATTACTGAAAATGCATTTGTTATGAGCAACCAAAACAGATTTACATATTGGGGGAAAAGAGCTGAATATGAATGTCAAGCTCAGATGTACATAAACGATATCACATTAATATTTTGACAACTTCAGAATCTTTGCATGTGAAATATTTTACTGATTTTCCTCTAAATAAATAAAAATCCTGAGAAATCCTGCTCATAAACCAGACCAGAAATGACTCAATCACGTGTTGAGTTAAATCGATATAAAAACCCAGAAAGAAAAGCAGTTCGTATACTTTACTAGTCACACATCCTGCTCATTGTATTTCATTTTTGTATGTTTGAGCAGGAAAAAGTCCTTCTATCCCAGTGAAAATCCTCATAGACTCCTTAACGCTGATGACAAATCCCCCCAAAACAAGCCCATGAGATTCAGCAGTAGACCTTGTGTGGTCTACAGTTTATTTTCAGGCCTTTTAATAATTTAGAAATGCACTGGAACAGCTGCCAGGCTGTGGCTCAGTAGCCTATTTTCACTGCTAGTGCACAGTACAGCTTCTAATTTGAGCTACAATAAGATCTATATATCTATTACATGGTGGAAAATGCTGTACTTGAATTATATACATTGCAGTAATTACATTTTTACAGTGAAGCAGGAAATAAAAGTCAGTAAATAACAACAGTTCCATCTCAATACTTGATATTTTCTGTTGCAGTAGATTATAATCTGCATGGGAAATAAAAGAAATGATAATGTGGTTGAAAATAATCATCTGCTATATTGATCATGTTGAGATGTACACTTGTCACCTGTGGTTTGTACCCAGGGAACAGTGTGAGTTCAGAAAAGAGGCACTACAGTGATCTGAGGCAGCATTTTTTCAACAAGGTGCAGGAACACAGGCTCAACAAGGTCTATTGAACTCGTCTTGGTTCTTAAAACACCTTGTAAAGAGCAACTTCAAGTGTATCAGAGCTAATTAGCACAATATCAGAGACACATCCAAGTAAAGATCAGCTAC
Source organism: Ostorhinchus cyanosoma (assembly GCA_029814465.1). Classification (NCBI taxonomy): domain Eukaryota; kingdom Metazoa; phylum Chordata; class Actinopteri; order Kurtiformes; family Apogonidae; genus Ostorhinchus; species Ostorhinchus cyanosoma. The sequence goes on along the minus strand of JAPTYQ010000015.1, from coordinate 24,776,037 downwards.
AGACAGTGACTGTCAGCACGCTGGTGTCCTCGGCACGGAGAGGGAGTGAACCGTGATAAAATATTGATCCAAATATCAATTTCACAAGGGAAACAGATAGAGTAAGAGCCACACATACAGTAATAGAGCCACTGCTGAATAGACCTTCATGCATTCTAATGTCACAGAGACTGATGGAGGAGACGTCCTGGTGCCTTCAGATGCAGCAGGGGGCCCGGTGCCCAGGGGGGGGGGATGCCCACTAGGGATTTATCTCCACCCATGCACTTGGCGATGGCTGTACTGATATACCCAGCTAAACCATTAAATAGATGCACGTCCCTGGTGACAGATGCCCAGTCGGCCTCTAATGAAGAGCAAAGACAAACACACACTGGATGAGAGCACGACCACGCCAAATGAAAATAATAGGCTGTTATCAGTATTTGTAGAAAAAACATATTACATCTCATCTAGACTTCAATTAAACCCACACCGTGTATGAATTAAATATTTTATTCCTTACATTTGAATGACAATAGGGGCCATCTTTGCCAGTTGCTGCAGGCAGCTTGCATTGGGTCCCATGTTTGGTTTGGGATGTAACCAGTATATTTACATAATCTGAATTAAATGTAAATCAAGCTGCTTGATCTCCGTCTCCCTGGATTTGAGGGGTTAAAGTCTGTGCTCAGAAACAGTGCTGCTCTGCAGGGGGAAGGACTCCTTATTGTTGAACAATCTGGAGCTAAAGGCCTGGAGCAGCGTCTTTTCAGCAACCTAGGCACTTTTAATATTTAGCCCTGATGCCCCTGAAGGGTAGAGGGCAGCCATTTTGTATTTATGATACAATTCATATAAATGAGGCTGTTTGGCCTTAATCCTTGCCTAATTAAATGCCAGTCTGCTGAGGCAGACTGCTAAGGGCCAACACGTAATACCTGTCGAATTAAGGGAACAGCTGGAGCAGGCTGCCTGTCAGCAGATCAGCAACACATTATTATCATGTTCATTTACAGAGAGGCTGAAACAGGGAAACTCCCAACGCTGCTCGACTTCTGCTGCCATTCTTTCCCAATTAGCCTCTGCTGTGTATGCGATAGCGGCTCAGAGTTTTGCAAAGTATGGAGTCTGCTGCTGCAAAAGGAAAATCCACTGATAATGCTTTTCATTCCACAAAAAATGTGTGGATTGTGTTCATGACACAGGACAGACAGATTTTCATCCTGCAGCAGTAGCTATAAAACTGTGCTTCCTCTATGCATTCATTACTGAAAAACCTCATCAAATTAACATTAAAATCATTATGGAATGAATAATGAATAACTCAAAGCTGTTTGCCAGGGGGAATTTAATTAATCAAACAATCAGAATTAATAGTCTGCATGTGGAGGTGAGAGAACTGAAAAATATCACAGGGATGCTTCATTTTCCCTCTTTTGATTTAAGATCAAAGATACAGAAACGCGCCGTATAGCATTCAGTTCCAGCTCAGTAAATAAAGCACATCGACTAAAAGTTGTTGTTGTTCATGAATACTGTGACCTACATAGTAACATTTACCATTCTCCCCTCTGTGATCAGCAGCTAATCAGGGCTGCCCTAGTTAGACGCAGTCACTGTGTTGGCAGAAACATCCAGCCTCTGTAACAGGAGCTGAGCACGACTCAGTGGAAGATGGGAATGTTATCTGTATTTATAACCCACTGATGAGGACCATTTTGAAGATACTGATAGTATTATGAGAAAACATTTGACTTAAATCACTTGTTCTGAGAGGGAGATATTAGATATAGAAGATATAGATATATCAGATATAGAATACATTTATTTATTTATTTACAAATATTTACATTAAAACCCATATTCTCTTAAAGTGACAGGATGTTCCACTTCACTGCTGTTTATATAATAATGATTCTCATGATATACTGTAAAATAGCATAATGTCTGCTGTTTGAGCTTTAGGTGTGGATGTGACGCCACCTGCTGGACATTTGGTGCCAGTGGATAAATTAATGAAACCTGAAGCTGCTTTGATTTTTACCTCCGCCAAGCGCGGAGCGCTAAAAGCGGAGGTTATGTTTTCGCCGGCGTTTGTCCGTGTGTGTGTGTG
>JAPTYQ010000015.1:24735371-24773580 GCA_029814465.1 Ostorhinchus cyanosoma | reverse complement strand
CATATGGTGGAAAACATAATTTGGGTGCAAATAACCTGCTTGGCGGAGGTCTGCACTCTCAGAGTGCTTTTCTAGTTTTTTCTTGGTTTGTTCCAGTGATTCCAACCTGAATTATAACCTTTTTATATTCCCTCACTTTTACTACTTCTATATCATATAATATATACCCAGTGGTTTTATTTAAATCAGATGTACTTAAACTTCGCATAATCTCCATTTCATTTCTACTCAACTACATCTCGGAGGCATATATTGTACTTTTTACTCCACTACATATGATTGACAGCTTTTGTTACATTTCAGATTACTGTTCAAAAATCTAAATAGAAGGTAAAGCGAGTTTATTTGGACAATACAATTCACTCACAGGGTAATTCAAAGTGTTTTACAAAAAAAAAAAAGACAAGTTTTAAATACATAGAAAAAAACACAGAATGATAACAGTAACATTTTAAATATTATCTAGTCTGATCTATATTTAGAGTGAATAGAGTTCTGCTTGTTCTAATGCAGTGAAAACCATTTGAAATTAGATTTTTCTATCTTTTCATATGCTTAAAGGCTTTTACTCTTCCAGAAAGAATGTAAACATATAAGAATAAAACCATGAGAAGAGAAACTCAAAGCTCATGAAACAGATGCACCAGAAATGACAGAAGGAATCAAATGCAGAATTGTGTATTTTAATCATACAACCTGCTCACTGTTCATTTTAGGTTAAAAAAAAGATAAAAATTAAATTATAATGAGTAAATTTTTTTCTTCCCTCCTTTTCCTCCTTCTTAAACAACAGTATATGATGCAGTTAAAGTAGTTACAGCAGTAAAATGTAAAATACGCATAAATATATGTAGCAATAGGATGACTGGTTCATTTAACTTTTCATACTGAATGGACACTTTTCTGTTAATACATACTTTTACTTAACCCTTAAATATCTCCAACTATTCTAGTGGTGTCTTCCAAATTAATGTTCCTCTGCATTTAACCTAAGTGATTTATTTACCCCTGTTTACTATTATATGATCCTCTGTATTTGATATTCTTCAGTAAAAAAAAAAAAAAAAAGACCATGTAGATGTTCATAAAAGCTCAAAAAAAATGCAGCAATTACATCAAAGAAAAGTGATAGGAAGGAAACGATCTTTCAGATTCTTATCATAGTTAGAAAAATAGTATTGTTATTGTAGAACTATTTACTGATTGTAAAATGCAACTGCTATTAATAAATACTACGCATTGTTAAATTTGTTTTTTTTTACTTTAATTTTTATTGATATTTTCAATAATTATAAACAGCAATAACAACGCTGTTTGGGAGTCAAATTATTAATAGTGCAACCATTCTTTGCTTCTTCACTTTATCCTTATTTTGCTGTGTTTTTGTCACTGTTCTGGGTTCTGAATGCTCTATACTTTCTTATGCACAAACACACACAAACAAATGAATTCCAAAGTACAGCATTCGGTTAATACTCTAATACTGCAATTATAGTTTGTGTGTTGGTCTGAGACAAATAAAGCATATGAACAGATCTAGTAAAAATCCTACAATACAGAAAATTAATAGAATATAAGAAAGGCTTAAAAACAAAAACAAAAAAAAGGAAAATATAGGCCTGCAAAAGTTGAATAAGTCAGAAAATTGAATATTGAGCTTCAAGTAGTGAGTCACAGTCAGTGGTTGAATATTTACCAATAAAATCCTGTATTTGAGCTGCAGGTTGTATTCCTCATGTCTGCACAAAAGACACCTCAATGGAAATGTGGTCACATATAACAGAATTATTAACATCCAGAAACACATTTACAGAAACTGGCTACTGTTTTATCAGTAAAATGATCGGCTTTAAATCATCCACAAGGTGGCAGAAGACACCACAACATGTTTTTGGTTCAGCAGCTGCAGCATCAGCAGATCTGTTCTTAGACATCATCACTCTGAGGACTCATTTCACATCAGTATTCAGGGAATTTATGGAAAGATCTAATACAAGAGTGGAATGTCGTCCTGTTGTATCAGCTGTTAAAGCATATGGACACGTATGTGATGAGAGGCTGTACCAGAACAGGACGTACTTTAGGTAAAACCATATAGTTTTGGTTTTACCTGCTGTTCATTCAGATGAATCCGAATAAAATGGAGGCCAAGATGAAATTTAAAGAGATATTAAAAGGTTTATTACAACAACTTATCAATTCAAATTTTATACAGAACTTCCACGAGTTACAAGTACACTTTCAACACAGTATCACACCCCTTTTTGCTGTTAAAGCCGAGGTAAAACAAAGAACTGAAGCTTTCAGAAACTCAGAGCCACAACTCAAGTTGAAACAACTTGTCTAATGATATTTATCTGACTGAGACATTATTGAATAAACGGCTTAATTCTCGCAGAGAATTATTATCTCATGCAAATAGCACATAACAATGAAATAAAAAAAAAATAAAATCATATCTTAAGAAAACAATGTGTTAGCTTCTCATTAAACTACACAGTAGTAAGCCAGTACAGACTAAGAGAAAAGGCAAATGGACTTCATGGTGTGATTTGTATCCTACTATTATTTCAAAGATGAAATGCTTACAATTCTTACAAGCAGTTGTAGTTTTACTCTAATATACATCCTCTTTTACTTGTTGAACGCTGGAGCAGCATGTGATTCCAGTTCACATGTGAATGTTTTCATTTATGACCTATTCCTAATGATTGAAAATCCAAATGTGGTCGACAGGGCTCAGCTACAGAATCCAGACTACCCTATTAAAAAAAAAACAAAGTACATAACACCTAGAAAGATCACGTACAACGTACCATTGATGTTATTTACAATGTTTTCTAAAAACGTCACCTAGAATTGCAATCAATGAGAACAACATCATGTCCTGTATCGGTAAGTGTTCTGCATCAGTCACTTATAAAGCAAAGACAGTACACAAAGCCAGATGTCTCCTCTACTGAGACCCTGAACCTCAAAGAACAGTGATCAACTTATTCAAGAGAATCTGCATTAAAAATTTACTGACGGAGTTTGTACAAAACATTAATGGCACTGAATGAGTCAACATCACCATGATTGAGTAATGAAAAAGGGTACTGCGGTCCTACAATCACTGCATCAGGGACAATCAGACTACACATGGAATGTTAATGAGAAAATGCAGCAAACCTCCTTAAGACTATTTTACAGGCGGAGGAGAGCTCAAACATTCATGATGCAACTACAGCTGATCTCACACACAAAAAAAACCTCAGATTCAACCATTTACATTTGTGACAGTTATCAAATCTCCTAAAGGCTGCCAGTACAGAACCAGTGGACTGTCAAACCCTACAAAGGTAAACCCGTTGTCTCTCAAAATGTGCAAAATGGAAACAAAGATAAAAAAGTGACCGCGCTTCACCTAATTTCATCATTAACATAGTGCTTATAAAAGTCATGAAAACAAATGAAAAAAAAAAAAAAAGCAAATAAATTACATGTGAGCCACAACACACTTTGGTAAAGTCTAACAATTCACTGATCGACCTTCAGGATGATCACTTTCAAATAAAAAAATATAGAAGATTAATAAATAAGTCACACAAATACAAAAACATTTTAGAACCACGTGGTTTACATTTTCATGTTACACCTAAAGTGCCAGTTCTTTTGTCTTCATTAATTCAAAGAAAACATCTCAAAAGCGTTGCCTACAAAGGACAAAATGCACCAAACAGAAATAAGCAAGAAATAAATCGGGTCCGAACTGAAGCTGAGAGAGAATCCCTTTGTTTGTTGGAGACTCAAAGAGGCAACGACGCTTCAGTTTGGGCCGATCAACTCCCCGACGGCTGCGACTGGGGGTGGCCCCTCTGCGGCCGGGGCTCCTCTGTGCTCTGGTCTGAGGTGGTGGCGGTGGCGGCGGTGCTGGACGGGGCGGAGACGGCCGGGGTCATGGAGGAGGAGCTGACCCCGTTGGAGGTGCTGACGGAGCTGTGCTGGATGGCCTCGTTCTGGGGGCTGCCGGGGACCGACATCTCCTCGCAGCTCTCCTCCTTTTCAGAGACTGGGACGAAAATGACACAAAGTAACCGCTGAAGCAACTTCTACCACAGACCAGTTGTACAGTTTGGAGCCCAGAAGCAATTAACGGTGGTGGAGACAAGTGTTTGGAGCTGGACATCCCATATGTTTGTGATCGATTACATTAAGAATCACTCTGAGGACACTGGACTCCATTCTCCAGACCCACATGTTCCCTTCTGCACATGCTCTGTTCCACTGAAGTCAAAACTAGAGGATTTAACAAGATAATGAAACAAGTTGAAACTGTCAAGAATTTATTTATTCATACATTTTTTGTTAAAAACAAACACACATACAAATGTGTTTGTGTCTGTCTGATGCAGCCACACCTTTTCAAACAAAAAAAACAGTTTTTTTCCCAAATATTTATAATATTTGAGATTTTGTAGAATTTTAAGGATGTCTGAAATCTGTTTTTTCACAACTGTTTATGTTGTGCATTATTTCTCTGAAAAGGTGGCGTCTACTCTTATGTTTTAAAGGTTAATATTAGAGTTGGGTGATATGAACAAAAATATTATCAAAATACCAATGTTCACATCAGTTGAAATTGATATTCACTGCAACATTAAAATAATTACTTAATATATGTTTAAAGGCTCATTTGAGGTAAAACCTCAGTGAAAGCTGAACAAACAGGTGGTACCAGCCACAACAAACCCAGCACCTTGCAAACGTTTTACCTGATTTGCTCCATCTCTTATTCTGAAAACACATTTTTGTGACCTTGACCTTCATTCACCAAAATTTAATGGGATCTATTGTAGACCACCTCGCACCTTTCCTGAAAATTTCATGGAAACTGGTCCAGTAGTTTTAGCATAAAGTTGCTGACAATCAAACTGCTGTGTATCTGTCCACTAAGGCTCTTTGTGATCTTTCTACCAAATTTTTCCTGTTAGGGGCTTATTTTGGGAGTTTTTCTTCATTCACACAAATGTTGTTGTATATTGTGCTGTTCTAAAGCCCTTTGAGGAGCATTTCTAGTTTGTGACATTGGAATATGTTTACGAAATTGGACTAAAATGTAATTATAACTGTTCATGTTGCAGCACTTTAGAGCCTTTATCCTTATGTTTCAGCCCTGACAAAACAGTGAGTGTAAAGAGAAGGAAAATATTCTATTCGACCTCTCTAAACAAATCAGTCCTTCAATGTGTCAAACGCAAAGATTTACAAAAATGTCATAAATCGTTTGTTTCTGTCAGTCAGTGTCACTAAATTCACTTTAACTGTTTATCAGGACAGTTATTCATGTTGTATATGTCCCACTGTAATCCTTAAACATCAAAACATAGGCCTCACGTCTTCTGAGTTATTACATCTTTTTCTGAAATATCATGTGAAATACATAATTCAGTCATGGTGAAAAATAAAATGGCCGCCACTGACATCACACGGCCTTATTTTTTTTTTTTTTGGGGATTTTCTGAAAATGTTCACAGCACCAAGTTTCACTCCTTCACCTCAGCTGTGGCACACATCACCCGATCTAAAGACTGAAACAGCCTTCCTGCCGTTTTAATGAACTGCTTTTACCTGATGCATTAAAGAAACGCTAAGGAAGGGTTCGTCAAGCAGGCCTCGTCAGACGTAAAGCCGCTATTTGCATGTGCTGTACGCAAACTGTTTCATTAATCCCCATAATGCTACTTCTGCACCCTTTCCTTTAATTAAAGCTCCAATGTCAATTTAAACCCACATCATAAGGGTGCATTACATTCTGGGGCATGTGGCAGTGTTTCCCATCCCTAACTGCATTCTCATTTGTTTTTTGTTACCTTGCCAACTACTGCAGCGACAGATGATTACAGCACCTGATTTTAATGATGCTCACACTGGAGAGTAGGGAAGACTTGGAGTCGAAATGCCACCAGCTGTTAGGCAGTTGCATTGAATTAATTGGATCCTGATGGAAAAAAAAAGACTCTACTCTCATGCTCTGTTTCATAAAGGAATAAGGAGCACAATGATAATTAATATTGCTAATGATATGAAGTCACTTGTTATGGCACTTTGTAATTAATGACTGGGTATTGGAGAATGTAAAATACAGATTCCGTAGCAAGAGATGCAATTAAAATGCAACACAAATGTCTTCACGTTAGAGACTTCATCTGCCTTCTTGACTGGACTTTGACCATGTGATTTAGTGCAACAGAATGTCAAAGCGCTATAAACTCCAGAGCTTTTTTTTTTTTTTTTTTACTACACAGAAGGTCAAGCTCAGAATAAATCAGCTTGGTGGTTTTGTTCCATGTTCAAGTGTGCATTATCACTCCTAATGGCATTAAGGGGCGGCTGGCTGATACATCATAATACCCTCGATTTCTGTTTTCTCCGCAGCCAGAGAGCTTCTTTCTGCTCTCTTGGTTTCTGAAGTGGGGTTCGCTGAAAGCAGATGGACAGCTTGGCGTGCCAAGTGAAAACATGTCCTGGCTTGTTTGCGGGGCAGTCTGGGTAATTTCTTCCCACCTGCCATTGCTACGCCTGGGCAGGACGACGAAGGGTATTACCAGGTCTGGAGGGCAGCGTAGCCTTGTGGGATATGTAACACTGAGGAAAACATTGATGAGGCCTTCACATGGGTAAGCGCCACAAAGCAGCCAGATTGAAATAAAACACCTTTTCTAATTAATCTGACAGATTAAAGCCTCTGTTCACTCATAGGTTATCATCGTTAACAAAGGCCAAATAAAGAAAAGTGGGAGTGAAAACATTTTCTGCAATCGAATGCTAAATATTGAAAGAAAAAAAAAAAAAATGCACTGAATCAAAAAAAATTCTAATATTTTACAGAAAATGTCTGACAATTTCTGAGCTCAATTCATAGAACAGCCTAGTAACACTAAACACACACACTGGCACACATCTTTAACAGTTTTCTTCTGTGGAAGTGAGTGCACTTTTATAAAATGCTACGATGTCTTGTGTTCATTGTGTTGTAAAATGGATAATTTCCAACATAGTTTTTAAATCAGTGACATTTTTTGCTGATGGAAACAAGACAATAAGTGAATGAAAAATATAACTGATGATGACAAAACTGTGTGAAAATAAAAATCAAGATGAAAATGTTAAAGAGGGATGATTGGGAATTCACATCTTGCTTCAAGTTTGATGTAGCTACACAAGTGAATCACAATAACAGGATAAAAAAAAAGGTTCTTCTAAGACTATATGATGAATGACATTTGTAGACTAATCTTTGAACATACTACGCTTGAAATAAGCATGTGTTAAATTTAATATAGTTGGAGTAAATCTATGTGGCATTTTAATTCAAAGACTGCAAATAAAAATCTAATCAAAGTAATAAAAAATAACCAAAGTAATAAAATACTAATAGCAATAAAGAAATGTAAAACAAAAAGTCTGAATGAAATAAAGATAATACTGAATAAAAAGTCAGAACTACTATAACCTTGGCTCACTAACAGGTGTTGGCTTTTCATTCGAGCCTCGTCTAAAATCTGCTCCCCCAGTCAACTGTGAGCCAAACTCTGGTGTCTGGATGGGGTTCTACTTTTCCCAACAGTCTAAAAGTGCTCCAAATGTCATCTTTCACGAAGGTCTAGAAACACAGGACAGACATCCTTAACAAACATAAGAAAGATGACTCAATTCATCTGTGCATCCGGGCTCAAAACAGTCCAGACGATACCAAATGAGACCTGGCCCTGACAGCCCACTGTAGCCTGGAAACCATCAGTCCCATAATGCACATGACGTGTGTCAGTGGGACGGTTAGCAATAAGGGATGCATAATGAACAGCCGAGCCTGGTGGACACCCCACAACGAGAACGCTCTGCAGTCTTGTCAAGCTTGCTGCTTTAATGGACTCATTTCAGAGGCAATCATTGTCAATACAAGTCAGCGGAGGCGTTTAGAGCACGGTGAAGAAGTGGCTTGGAGCGTGCTCGTGCTCAGTGCGCATCGGCTCATCTGTGAGAAGGTGAGTTATGGCCATAAAACCTAAATGACAGAACCCAGATCTTGGGGAAAAAAAGAAATATAGATGGTGTAATTCTAAATGAGACCATGTGATGGACAAGCGCTGGCGTCAAAACTACAAAAGCACAGGCTAACAACAGGAAATTTGCATGAGGTGGATGCAAATTCTTCAGTATTTTCACATATTCACAGAGATCGTGACTGTATGTACGTACTGTAAGACACATTTTAACTGTCATAGACTGAGGTAAGAAATGCAGAGCTCAGACTTTAAGACAAATGGTGTGAACATGTTTCCATGAGCATAGAGTAGACATTAAGCTTCATCTAACAAATGCTTATTTAGGCATCAGATGAAGACCAAACATTTGCCTTCTTGTAAACACCACCTGTGGCCTCTTGCAACCAATGAGAATTTGTCTCGACCGAAGTAGCACATAAATATTTTAACTTCTGAAAACTTTCTGAAAAGAGAAAGGGACCATGTGTGTCAACAGCCCTTTCCGGTCGGTCATAAGTAAGGATTGTAGATGTTAGCTGTGGCTCATTTTCCAAGTGTTTCACTGGAAGCCTCGGGCTGAGAATAATGGAGCATTACTCACTGTGATAGCCAGATTTCTTCTGCATGGCGGTTACAGGGCAATCTTTATGAGCCAGAAGAAGCTGCTTCAGCTGAGCCACTTCGTTTCTCAGCAGGGTGACTTCATTCTTTGGGAGACAGGAGACATACAGCAGGACTTAATAAAGTGGTCAGTGTGGAGAACAGAGTATCTCAGATGGAAACATGAAGGAAATCAGACAATGTGCACATGCAGCAGACATTTTTACCACTTTATTAATTTAAAAAAAAAAAAAAAAATTGTGATCAAAACAACAAATGAAGCCATCTTTGCCCTTGAATCAACAAACTTGTGAAGGTGATACACCTATATTGTTCAACTTTACAGTCACTCATGCATATTTAGGCGGATAATAACCTATGTGCATTAGAGAACACAGTCAAATGTTACAGTCTGATTTGATGGTTTACATATAGATAACACAAGTGGCTAAATCAAGATTTAAGCTCAACAAAACATTAAAAAATCCAAATTGGGCTCTTTAGAACACTTGCAGTAAATGCTCATTACCACATACCCACTGGAATGGGCTTGAATGGGTCTTTATCTTCCCTCTACATGAATAGCTGTGTTTTTTATCTACCAGGGGATATTAATGTCAATTATTAATAGGATCACAAGGTTAAATTCTCAAGACCTCTTTTGTACAGTAAGCCCACATGGTGGATACATTACTGCAGATAAACTCATATTTTCTCCCACGAGAAACAGCAAACACTGAGAAAGGTAACACCATAATGAATGAATTCAGAATAAAGTATGATGCACTTCTTCATTTATGTTTTTCCTGCACAATAATTATGGGCCTTCACTGGCTACCCACCAGCACATTTGTCAGAGGTGAGCTGTTCGGATTGTCAGTGCAACTTTGTAGATGCTGCTGAGATTTACACTCTCGTGTCGTTACAGCTCCCAAGGGAGCTCAGGATTTCTGCATGTCGTAAAAGAGAGCCACATTACGCTGAAGGTGACTTTAACTGGATTTAGAGCGGCCAGGGGCCCACAGAACACCCCGTGGCAGATTTAAGCTCCTTCTCTTCTCCTTTAAAGGACTACGGGCGGCTTAATCTATTAGTCTAAAAGCAGCCAATTTATTTGATTCCATCTGTTTAGTCTTGCCGGCGTTGGCAGGGCTGAGCTATTGTAAGACAGATTTAAACACAGCTGGAAGGAGAGTATGTATCACATGTAGCCAACGCCATATTCGCTGCACTTCCACCATGACTGCTGCCACTTACAGCCAATATAAGCTGAGGCGTTCCCTTAAAACCCTCGCTCTGAACAGAAACTCATAGGACAGACTGGCAGTTAAAATATTAATCATTTACTTCAAAACTAATGGTGACACAAAAACATAGAAGGTTAAGTTGAATCATCAGACACCCATCAAAGGTAAGAGTGTATCATACCTGGGATTTCATTCAGAACTACAACTGGACTTTTGAGAGCTAGGCATGTTTCTAACTTTGTGAATTAATCGAAATCGAGCAAATGGGCCTTGGGTGATGCTGCGAGCCCTGTGAGCTGCCTGGTCTGACACCTCATTAAAAAGCCAGTTAAGGATGATGTTAAAATAATTGTGCATCATTAGAGGCAGTTTCACTGATCAGCTGGGCCATGTCAGCATGGGGGTTTTTACAAAAACTGCACTGCTGATTAATGCCTTCGTATAAAGCAGCCTTTTTATTCTCTACCACATGTTGTTCCCTTCCTTGTAGTTAACAGCGATGCTCGTTCTGTTTATAACCCCATTCACTCACCTATCATTCCCCTTTCATCTACCTTCATTTAAATAAAATCTCAGCCAACGCACCCCTGACAGGTAGTGATAACTTGTTTTTGAACCAGGTATTAGCAACATGAACCGATTTCTTTTCCACTGCTGTCTTTCCCCCTCCTCCACCCCTCCACATCTTACTCTGCCTTCATAGAAAAATAAGACAGTGAGCAAATAAACACCACATCTCATTTAATTGTCTGGAACACCGATGTGCCGCACCCCGGCTCACACTTATCAACAGAGACAGCAGATACATGAACTGTTTCGAACTTGTCAGCATCAGATCCTAATTGCTTCCAGTGAAATGAAGGTTCAAAAAGACACCTTTCCCTAGGAGATTTTTGAGGCCATTCAGTAAACTGCTGAGACAGAAGCGAAGACACGCTTGTGTGCGGCTGACATCTGGAGGATACATCTTTATTGACAGGGACATATCGATGTAAAGGGCTCACACACCGCTGCTGTCACACGGCAGCTCTTCTTAATCGGCTTTAATGACTTCATCACCACAGAAGGGAAAAGTCTGCGCACACACCCACCGCAAACAACCACCAACAGACAAGCATTCATATGTACACAAATCGACACATGGATACATCTGAGCACAAAGACAAAGACACATAAAGTTGCTAGAGGGAAATGCGGTGGCTTAAAAGAAGAGGAAAAGATCACCTGTAGTTGTCCGTTCATGGAGCTCAGGTCCTCAGCCTTCTTCTCCAGGGACTGGACCCACACTTTCCGTTTCTGCCTACAGCGTGACGCCGCAGCCCTGTTACGCTCCAGGAACTTGCGCCGCTTCTCGTCGGGATCTTCACTTGTGGTTCTGCGCCGCCGACCTCCTGTGCTCGGAGGATTTTGCGCTGGGGGCGCTGGAGAGGCCTGTAAAGGAATGGTCTGATTTATTTTATTTAATCTTTATTTAACCGGGCAGTCTCACAGAGGTTGCAAATTCTTTTTCAAGAGAGACCTGAGACCAAGAAACAGGCACAAAAACACTACAGGCAGAAAAAAAACCCCACCACAACTATACAATAAACAAGGTATTAATAAAAATAGTCACAACAATCAGAAGAAAGATCAGATGATAAAGCTTTAAGCTCCTCAAGGGGATTGTAGGACGTTGGATAGAGGGAAGTTAGCAGCTTATTCCATTTAAAAAGTGTTTAGTACCAGAAACATTAGTGCATTTATGAGTGATATCTGAGGTGAAGTAATAATACAAGAACTGTAGTTACAAGATTTATAGGAGGAAAGAAAACAACTGAATAAAAATCACAATTAAAATAAATAGTACAAGTAAAACATAACATGTCTAAACTTGGTATGAGTTAATTTTGGAGGCACTAATTATGTACTGTGCAGACATCATAATCAAATGAAGATTGCTGTGAATATTCATACGTCTACTAGAACACTGCAGTCAAAAGGCTGATGTCTGATTTTTGGAAAAACTTCCAAAACAAAAATACAAAGCAGCAATATAAAGAACTAAAGGGCCACTATGCTGCCTCTAGAGCTGTACTGCTTTTGAATGGCTTAGAACTCAACTAATTATAATGAAATCAAATTATGGGACCAGTGAAAATCCACAGCCCTGGAACCACAACTTACAGGAGTCTCTGTGGTGGAGGTCGCCGGCTGCTGGAGGGAATGAGGAGAAGGTTCCTCAGTTGTGGGCAGGTGAGGAGCCGGGGCTGGGGTCAGGGTGGCTGTTGGAGCTGGAGCTGGAGCTGGAGCAGGGGCTGGGGCTGGGGTCGGAGAAGGAGAAGCCGGAGCTGGAGCCGGAGCAGCAGTGTGGGTCACGGCGCTGCTCTGGACTTCACTACCATCTCCATTGGTTACCTGAGGAAGCTGCTGGCTTAACGTGGCTTTCAGTTTCTGGGACGAAAAAAAAAAATTCCCACCATATGGACAACAGTCACACCAACAGGCAACACCAACACTGCCAACACTAGGCTTAGCACGAGCATGTAAGATTAATGAACAGATTGTGATATCGTGCTTCAATAAAGCGCCTGTTTATGGGAAAAACTGATACCATTTATTTTCCAGACTGCGTAAAATCCATCAGTACAAGCGTTGTGTGTTTTTTAATCCAAAATGAAGGGAAAAGAAAGAAGAATTTAAAAAGCAAATAAAAACCTTAAATGCTGGACTCCCACGAAAAGACTTGAAAGAAACGTGAGGTAACTCATCTCATTTTCTGTTTATATATTGTTTTGTACTTTTGCAAGTTTAACCTTACATAGTGGCAAACTTCCTGATAGTTATGATGACCCTGTCTGTTTTCAAATAGTCCTTTTTTGTTGTAATAATATAATAAAAAAGTATTAAAAAAAACACCCCCCCCACAAAAAATAACTTAAACGCTACAAAAAATGAAAGGTTCGACCATGCAACCTGGGCCAATTAAGTAAATCTATTTTACAAACTAGACAAACTATTAGTTATTTTTATGCTTATCATTTGCAATAAGTGACTTTGGGGAAAAAAAAGAAAATAGTTCTGTATTTCTATATTATTTAGGCATGTAATACAATCCAAGT
The DNA here is from genome assembly GCA_029814465.1 of Ostorhinchus cyanosoma. Classification (NCBI taxonomy): domain Eukaryota; kingdom Metazoa; phylum Chordata; class Actinopteri; order Kurtiformes; family Apogonidae; genus Ostorhinchus; species Ostorhinchus cyanosoma. The sequence continues at coordinate 24,760,608 of JAPTYQ010000015.1, read as the reverse complement.
TTAGCTTTTCCCTGCAACAAATTAAATTTATTACATCTGCCTTTAAGAAATTTCTCCTCTTTTTGTGCGCTCTATACTGTGGCAACCACTGGGGCACCTTGTGTGGTTTATATTCCTTCTATAACTTTTCTCTGGATACCAAACATTAAGGGGCATTCTCAGCTCAAATGACGAAAACTATTTATTGAACACTGACTAGGAGGAACAACATAAGACACATAAACACAACCCATTCACAGAAACGACTTCTGTGCACATTTGTGTCCATGAGTCACAAGCCAATTCCTCCAGAATCAAACACTGAGCAAACAAGGTGAAAGTGAATGAGCCTTTCGAAGCAATAACAAAGTGAGAGGGAATACATTTACATGAGAAAACAGAGGGCCACATTATTCTAACAACTACCTTTGCCAGACCAATCTATCTACCAAATTAGTTTATCGTGTAATACCCTTCCAGAAGCTCTTCTGGCAGAAACAAGATATTATTCTCTTGGAATGGCCCATAGAAAGAGGGAAAAGCCAGTCAGATTCATATTTCATCTCTGCCATGGAAACCTCATCAGTGTAATAACCCTCCATCTCATGGGTGTTATTCAACCATCTGCTACTATATTACTTATCTTTATTTTGCAACTAATTAACAGCATAATCTTCTAAATTCAGCAAGTTAATTATCATTATTGTGGTCTTTGCAGCATCATCAGTCCTTGTAAAGTGCCGTCTCTGCGCCCCCTGAGAGCCGGGTGGGGGTGGGGAGCAGGCAGGTTGAGCGGGGGTCTGTTTTCTTGACGCGGGCTCATTAGGTGTTTGCTGATGAGCCGAGTGTGGTGGGAGGCACCGGGAGTAAGAGGGGGGATGCAGGTCAGGCAGGATTCTGCTGAACAAAAGGTTCCATGCAGGGTGAGGCTGACTTAATGTGCCTCGCTGAGCGTGTGCCAGGATGCCCCCAGCTGGCTTTTACTGGTAGCCCCCCTCCGGTTGGCCCCGGTGACGGCGTGCTGAGCACAACGCTGTCTCCGCGTTTGTCATCTCAGTACCCCATGATCCCTGACAACCCCTCTCTCAAACCCCCCTGTACTTCCTCCTCTTCCTCGCCAGTTGGGATCAATCCTACCCTCCCAACACACACCTCCTTTCGGCAGTTTATCTGTTAATTTTCACAGGCGTAGCATGCTGCGAACACTTACAGGTTCTGTGATCCGTGCTTCATCACATTGCCACTGATCTCCTTCACAACACTTCATATCCCTGCCCTTCAGCTTTCAGTTTTTATACTGGAATATCCTGGACTACTGTGACCATTACTAATACAGAAAAATATATTTAACTTAATACGTCACCTTATTAATGGCTGGCATTTTCAAGTAGGTAGACTTCAAGATTAAAAAGTAAATGTAACGGTGATCAGCACTGATGCGCAGATTGGGAAACCCTGGGCCAATGGCTGCTGACGATTTGTATAATATTTTGTCTTTAATTGATGTGGTTGTTATTTATTCTGCCTTTATACCGGGGAAACCACTATAAAAATATATTTTATAAAAAATACCTGAACTGTATTAAAGTCTGTCATCCCAACAATCATCAAATGACTGCAAATTTAATCAACCTTTAAAACAACAAAACACATAAATCAGCCACTATGTCAGAGAATATATTATTTGTTGCTTGTCGATGGCAACTATTGTCAGATACTGATGTTCTGCAGATATATCAGAGCATTCCTAGTGATTATGCATCGTTATAATATAATTATAATCTTATAATTTTTTAAAATACATCTTACCCAGCCTTTTATTGTGCCCTCATCTGGTCAAAGACAGTGCCAACCCCCTTATTATGAAGCTCTCTCAATACTGTGAGTGTTATGAGGTCTCTCAAATGGGAAATAACAGGCCCAACATGAAAAATAATATTTTATGGAAAAGAAGAGAGGAAGGAATACCAGCTTGGCTTCTGATTGGGCGGGCTGTGGCGAGGGAGGTCCTGGGATCCCGGGGACGTTAGGCACTACGGTGACAGGTCTGACAAGCTGAAGGCAGAGACACAGACACAGATGAGCACAGAGAAAATGAGTCTTCTTCAGTTAAAGTCGGGCAGCACTCGCCTAACGCAGACACACAACCACACACGGCAGGCTCTCGGAGTTTGCTCATATCTCAGCCTCATTAGGTTGGATGGCCTGTTATTTTGTGGAGGCAGCGCCACATGGAGATGCAGCGTGCACGCTAATGAACCTCTGCCTGCCTGCGCAAGAGCATATGGACAGGGAAGTTGAAGAGAGGATGGAGAGACACAAGTCAGAAGGCCAAACCCAGGCCTCCTCTCTCTCAGCCGCTGACAATGAGACAGAGGGAGGTGGGGAGGAGTAAAAAAAAAAAAAAAGTGGGGGGGTGATCAAATGAAAGGGAGGCCCACTGGTGGCTTCTGTTCTCTATCCACTTCCAGCTTTTCCAGTCCCAACTAACTGGGAAGATAGAAGCATGTATCTTGCTGTGCTGTTATCAGAAAATGATCATCTGCTGCTTAATGGCGAACACAAACAATCAGGACTACAGCAAACAACAAGACAGGCCTCTACACGGGGAAGTTCAGAAAATTTCAATGAGACCTTAATTTTCTGCAAAGTTCCTATAAAAGATATCATCATGGGTAGCGGTTCTAATTGAGCTGCAAAGCACATTAGTAGTATCATCTATCTGGACTGCCAGAAATCAAGAACGTTAATTCTCATTGTACAAGGACAAATAGTGTTGAAGCATCCTGGAGAGGAGCCTGCTGTGTCTCAGCCAATTCCTGTGTCTTTGCCACACTGATACACACTTGTACTCTGACGTCCATGACTTCACTCAGACTCTTTTGCTTCTAATCGGCTGCCAGATATTCTGTGCCAAACTTGTAAATAGTCCCACTGTCCAAGTGAAGCAAAGATGATATGTGATGACAATCAATCACTAGACAGCATATTTTATTTATGTTGTGAGTTAATCTGAATGTCACTTTTATCCAAACACTGTTTGAAATAAAAGCAAAACACAAAAGAAGCATTTCCCATTGAAATAATGAAAGCAGTTTACATTTTAAAGATGCTCAAGGGCAGCATTTCAAAATAGTGCTATCAGCAAAGCAGAAGGATTTAAGTCCATACGCTTGTGTAAAATAGGAATGTAAAAATCCTTGATCCTTGAGCAAACACCACTTATTTTAACAGAATCTCATATCAAAGTTTGCTTATAAGTTGTTCTGGAGCTTTTGATCATAAAAACAGCAACTGAAAGGATTCGTGATTTGAGAATATCTTTTCATTTGCTCTTTTTAGGATTTCTGGAGGTCATCACTAAATAAGAACAGGTGACCGGGGTGAAAAGGTGCTGAAAAACAATGTAAATTAAAATGTCTACAATCCTTACAACTTTGCAAACTCTGTCAGATAAAGCTCATATGGTATACTAGAGAGCACCTATTTTTATATGCATTCTTAATTCTAACTCACCAAATCAAAAGAAAGAAACGCCTAATTTCTTAAGTGTGCTTTAACACAGCATAACACAATGTGTGACAGCAGCAGAAACAGAACACTCACAGGGATTGTAGTTGGAATATGTACACTTGAACTTGTGATTGATGCAGGTATAGCCACTGGCATGGTCTGGCCGTTGGGCAGCTGTAAGAGCACAGGAAAGGTGCCAGACACCGGCCTGGAGAGGGAAAACAGAATTTCCAGTGAGGATAAAAAGGCAAAAATAATTTTATGATGAACACATTAAAACTAATTTTTTCACAACTAAATGGGAAGGACAGCTAGTACTTTGTCACAATCAGGCAACAACTGATGGGAACTGAAAAAAGTGAAAGCGAAAACCAAGTGCAACTGAAATGAGAGTCAAAGGAAACACACCTGTTGCATAAGCAATGGAATAAAGAAAGTATGGTGCTATATAAGACTGTGTAAATGACATCAGTTTTGCTCATTTTTAGACTTTGGGGTTGGATGATACTTTCAGTAATTCAAAACATCTGTACCAAGCCAAGTTTATCTGGCTTTTGAACCTTATACTGTGATTTTTTCCGTACATATTAGAGCATGTACACATTTATCCATTTAGTTCTGCCTAGCTTGATCTCATCTGCACAACAGCTAATAATGTTTTTCATTAACTCACCTTTCAGAAAAGCTAAAAACAAAATGATATTTACAACACCACATGCCAGTAAGACATGAGTGGATCAAACACGATACATCATTTAGTGATTTTTTTTTAACTACTTCAGCTCCCATGAGGTATGATACATCAGTCATCTGAAAACATCATGATATCATTTTTCAGAAATTTAGATGCAGCTGAAAATTAATATTTGAGCAAAGCTGATGTTTCTGAAGATAGGACTAAAGCCAAAACAAAAAAAGGAAAATGGTAAAACTTAAATTCTGTGGAGTGCAAAAATCAAAAACAACACAAGCGCATTCCTCAAAAAACATGAGAAACTGCACGAAAAAAAACAAAAAACGAACATAAATGCTAATTGGATAGAACTCATTTTTAAAAAGGGACATTTTCAGTTACTTACACTATAGGCCTATTAGTGGATGGGACTTGGGTAATAACAGAGCTAGATGTTGGCGATGGGAGAGCTTGCTGTATTACAACATTAGCTTCTGAGGTTGCTAGAAGTACATTGGGAACTTGGAGGGATGCAGGATGGACTATAGTGGATGTTGGCAGTGAGGTTGGCTGCAAAGATAAATCCTGAAAACATCATACAAAACTTTAGCTGGTGACAAACACACCAAACTGTCTTCTTTGATTAATAGTTGGACCGAAAAATCTATAGAATCTTCATTCATCCATTTTGCTGTAGCATTAAGAGTTTTTTTTCTATACTCATAAAAATCTAAGAATAAATGTAACATAAATCTGATCAGTATACTCATATCATAGATCAACACATTCCATAACATATTACAAACCAATTAGAAAAGGCAAACAACTTTTACTGATTCACAGTGATGTCTCTGCCACAGAGAGCATACTAAGAGCTTTTACCTTGTCATCATTTGTAGTAGATTCAGGGTGAGGCAAAGGGCTGTCTCGATGTGCCTCCATAGGTGTGGGGTCCTCAGTTTTGTTTCTCATAATAGGTGTAGCAAGAGGTGACAAATCCAATGGCAACTGTACACCAAAACATTAAAACCAGCAACCAGATTAAAATGCTGAATGTAAAACATAAGGGTCGGGTCAAGCAGTGACATGATTACATATTTCATGTTCAAAGGGCTGTAACTTGGTACATATAAAACCTATATCAATGTATGTTACATAGTTCCGTTGGTACTTGGAGGTACTTAAACATAGTAAGGATGATGATCACATAAAAGTTTTGACCAAAAATATTTAAAAATGCTCTGTGACATGGTTTCATCAAAATGTTGCTGATTTTGACAAAATTTATGCCAAAGTGCTCCACAGAAAATTCCCTTAAATTTGCCTACGATGTGTTAAATAACATATTAAGCTACACTGATGTCAAAATTTAGGGAAATATATTGGAAACTTTTGGACTTATTGACACAGATTTAAAGTAACACAATTTCAATGGGCATCGTGACACGGTTTCAATTACTGATCCTATTATGATCTAAGGAGCAATGTGTAGAAAACAATTAAAATTTTTAATGCAATAATTTCTTATATATCACAGTAATAAGCTAACAAATGAGTGCATACAGAATAGGATAAGAGAAACTTTGATTTTTCTCATAGATGCGCGTGCTCCCTTAACCTGACACGTAAGACATATTTTTGAGAATCCCCTTTCGTTTCTGGGATCCACGTAGAAGACAACATAAGACACTGAAACGCTGAAGACAATATGACCAAATGTACAATTAATGTGACGATAAGAACCTTTTTAATGTCATCCTCTGTCGCTTTTTTGAAGTCATGGTCAAATGGACTTGCAAGTTCATTGAAGAGCCCGACTTCCTCGCAGTTCTTCAAAAAGCGTGTTGGTGTAGGGGTTTGGTCTGCAAAGTGGGAAAACCTTTAGTAAAACCACTGAGTACAGAGTATGAATAAGATCAAACTCTCTTGAACAGGAAGTTCTTACCAGCAATAATGACACTGTCATTCCTTGCTGGGCCAAACTTCAGGGTCATCTCATGCTTGTGTTTGTGGACGGCCAAATGGTCTTCATTTGTAAATCTCTATATAAGATCAAAGGAGAAAACAGAAAGAATAATGACATAAAGAGGAGAGAAAAGGCTTTGTATCACATGATTATTCTGTTTTCTTTTAGCTGGGCACAGGAAATTAGTGTTCCCTTATGTGATGAAAAAGCTGTTCAAGCATCAGTCACTGCATCACATTAAAAGCTTTCACCCGAACTGTGATCTGCATTTGCTTCTAATATTTCATCCACTGCATTTATACCAACGTGGGTAGGATGAATACATTGTACGTAGTTTAGACTTCAATCACACCATCAATGTTTGTTCCCTGCAGTTTTTTGGGGGCATGAACAACAGTTCTGACTCCATAGTTTAAAGTTCTATTTACTTTTATAAGTAGATGCAAACCATAGACTCACTACAGAGATTATTTCCCATCAGAATTTCATGTGTGGACTGGTGAATTAAATAAATCTTGACTATAATCCAAAGAAACTCTTGGTGATAACTATTGCAGAATTAAATACAGTGGTGGGAGAAAGTGTCTGGACACCACATGCATTTGTGATATATTGCATTAAGAATCACTCTTCAGTCATAAAATTCTACAAAATATTGATCCATTCTCCAAACACACATAGTCCCTCCTGCACATGCTCTGTTCTGTCTAGGTCAAACCTGGACGTTTCTGCAGGAAATACATCCAGGGAATGACACTGAAATTGTCAAGAATTAAATTTTTCCTTGTTAACAATAAACAAAAAAATCAGTTGCATTTGTCTGTCTGATACAGCCACACCATTTGAAACACAAAAAATATTTTTCCGCAAATATTTCATGATATTATTTCTGACTGTGTAAAACTTTAGGGGTGTCTGAAAACTTTTCCCCCACTACTATTACTTTAAAAAGTTCCAAGGATATGAAAAACAATTGAAACATTAATAGAAGATGTAAATTACAAATAATTCAGTTGACCTTGATGGTCGAAAGCACTAAGACTGCCTGAGCATAGAACCAGTCCATGCAGACTAAGCAGAAATAATAAAAGATACCCTACAGTAAATACAGCTGAATGTCTTACCTGTCCACAGCCAGGAGCAGTGCATTGGAAAGGTTTATCATCACTCATATTAAGGGATTCCTGTTATGTCACCCTAAAATAAAGAAAAAACTGATTCAGCTGAAGATGAATGCTGTGTCAGGAGCTTTACTGGTACAAACAGCGCTTTAGGTGAAAGGTAATTCAGGATGCACAGCAGATAAGAGGCTACAGCTTTATTTATTTACAGTGAACAGAAGACATAATGACGGAAACTGTGACAAAGTAGAGGTGAGGGTCTTGGAAAATGAGAGCTAGCTAGCCTTAGAAATTTGGACAAAGCATATGGATGATGGGCGGCTGCTCTCACTTGGTTGTTTACACCTCAGCCTCACAGAAACCGCTTCATTCTCGGTCCGTTTACTTTTGTCTGAATACGTGACTGAGACGGAGCTGAGCTAACCTGCTTGGACGCCTCTGACCTTATTTATGTCAGGAATATTACCGCATATCATGGCAAATACAAACGCTGAGGTTACACAGGAGCGATGCTGTTCCAGTCGATTCCATGAACTAACGTTAGCCGGAGCCCTGCGTTAACATACAACCGACGCCATATTTGGATCTAATTATCAATGTAAACACAGAGGATGTCAGCCTTTATTTCGAGGTCCTTATATTGCACCTGGTCACAAGCCCCTCGCTGCCCTACGCACTATGTCTTTTACCACATCTTTGTACCCGTTCGCGTTCAGTTTAAGTGGACACTTACCCCACAGCCACAACCCTTCAAGCCAAAATCCCGTCTGTACAAAATATCTCGCGAGAGCTCGTTGAGTGCTTCCGTACACGTCACAGTCACATGTAACTCCCAGGTCGATTTTGGACTGTCATATTTTTAATATTTGTATCTTATTTAATTCCCTCATATCTTATAGATTCACAATATTTTAGGATACTAATTTGAAAGCACATTTTTACAGCAAGCATACAAATGTAAAGTTGTTACTTCAACTGTTTCTTTTTAGTCGTCTAATATTACACGTCAGCAATCGATACAACTAAGGTCTACTTGATTGACATTCACACAAAAAAAGAAAATCAAAACCTAACCCTGCAATAATATATCACTTCAGGTGGGATTTGCCTTCGAGTCACACACATGCAAGAATTTAACATTGTGATACCATCACAGTAGCAAAAACACAAAACATACTTTGAAAACTAAAAATATTAAGCCATCAGCCCAGTAATATTTCCAAATGTTTTGTTTGCCAATACCATACCATTGTTGTGCACATTTCATTGTCAAATAGAACAAAATCTCAATTACATCTTGATTAGTTTGGCTCCAGCTACTTACTCACACCATGTGGATCAGCACAAACTGACAATTCACACTTTTATATAAACATAGTGAGGGAGACTCCTTTTAACTTTGGGTTATTGATGAGGTGCATTCTTATGCGACTTAGCTAAAATGCCTAACATTTCAGAATACATCAGACAAAAGAAAAGCTCATCAAACTTTCGGTTCTTCAATGAAGTTTTGATCTGCAAGTCACTTCAAACAATTCAATTGACAGCTCAGTTAATCCATTTTCAACTGACGTCAAATTCATTCTAATGAAGGCATATATGGTTATTAAATTATATTTAACAGTTAAAGGCAACCCATCAGAAATAAATCAAAACTCATTGTTTATCTTAATTAAATCATCTAGATTTATTCAATGCCATTTACAAAAGCAAGCACTCATGTGCTGCCTAATTACAGTACTGTCTATCTGCAGCTGAATCTGGAATAATGAAAGTGGACCCCAAAAAGCTAGCATGTGATGTACTGAAAAAACAAGGCTGATTCATGGTAGGTCTATGCAGCTGCTCCACTGAAATGACATTCGTGAAACCTGCTTTCGGTTTTGTTAGCACATTATCCCAGACAGAAAAATTACTGCCATTCTTAAATAGTCAAATACATGTATTTTAATCACGTAATTTCTTACATTTGTACAATACATGTCTTGCTTATTTTGACAGTGTCTGAAAGACTTGAAAATGTACAGTTTCATGACACCAACACGGAACAATTTTGGTTGCCACAATAAAATATGTAGTCACATCTGTAATGAAAGTGTATAGCAGTTTTACATCGCAAACAGGATAAGGAAAGCCACCATCAAACAGAACAGTCCCATAGCTTCAGACAGGGCAAATCCCAGGATGGCATATGAGAAAAGTTGCTGCTTCAGAGATGGGTTCCTGCAAACAAGAATAAATTGTCAGTTCATGTACAGAAGAATTGTAAAGACAGACCAGGAACATGCCCATCTACAAGTGATTTCTACATGCTGTGGCAACACAAACCTAGCATAACCGATGATGAGACTGCCGAACACGGTCCCAATTCCAGCACCAGATCCAGCTACTCCGACTGTGGCAGCTCCAGCACCAATGAACTTGGCTGCGGTGTCAATGTCCCTGCTCACGGCACTGGTCTGGAAGCCCCTCAGTGCAACCTGGGTAAGGGGACTCTGTGGCATCATAGCAACAGTGTTCTGCATCAAGAAAGAATAAGACCAATAAATTAGCTTTAACCCACTTAAAAAGGCAGTAATGCATCTGTTAGCTTACACACTCTGAAGCACAAGTTTAAATGTCTGTGGAACGTAAATTGCTACTTCCTTATTTTTCATAGCAACTGTAAACTGGATTTAAAGAACCACTTACTCATGCTATCATCTTACACAATTTTCAACATTAGACTGAGTAGATGATCAAGTTAGCTCAGATCCGGTCAGAGCTCTTACCTCTGTTTTGACATCAGGTCTGGAGAGCACAGAGGCAGACAGGGGTCTGTAAAGAGCCCGGGAACCAGCGCGGACCTGTGCAAAAAAAAAAATAAAGATACAATAGTACCACAAGTTTAGTAAATGCTCATGAAGGTGCTACATAGGATATGCCATACGTTGTGAAAGTAAGCTGCCCAAGGCTACAGGCACATTCACAAGTGGGAGGCACCTTGAATGTCACTGTCAAACACTGACATTCACTGCTGTGAATCACAAAGTATGACCTGTAGCAGTAAATGACAACTGCCTGCAAGTTTGTCCATTTAGATTGTTTGCTCATCTCACATTTGAACAATTCAAAGATAAAATCTCTGCAACAATCCTTTCATAATTTTAATAGCTACCTAGTTTAAGCTGAAGAAATGTGACCTTGAAAACTGATTTTTATAAAGCAGAATGAATCCTTGTGAAACCCCACAGTGAATCAATGAAGTAATAAGTCCATAATTCATCATTTCAGAAGGCCTTAAGGGGTTTTAAATGGACTAAACACCAACAAAGGTTACTAGGAGCTAGTGATGACCTTAGCTAACAACCACGGTTCAAAATGACTGTTACAAGCAAACGCATAAATAAAGGTACAGGTGCAATTATTATTGTACATCATGTGCACTAAATATTTCGAACATTAGCGCAATAACACTAGCGTATAAAACGCTTGTCAGTCATTCAACATTTTAGCATTAGCTGCTAGCCCGATGGCCTAGTCTGTAGATACCCTTGCCATTCAGCCTCACTCAAGTTCAACCGGAGGCCCAGCCGTTTCAATAAGCAGAATATGCACCATTTAATACACGGAAATAAAACGGACAATGCAAACTCACCAGAGCCGGCGTGGAGACAAACTTTGCACAGGCGTACATTTTCTACTTTAGGTAGTTTTAACCGGTGTGGTCAAATCTGTCTGAAGCCCGGGTCTCTCTGAGGAAGAAGACCGGACAGAAGTAAGGTCAAACGGGTGTAAAAATGCTCCACAAACAAAATACAGACATTCATATGCACATTCACATACATTTTGCACGATATCCTTACTTTTGTGCTGCAATATGAAGTTAAACGAAAGGATGAGAAAGGATTTGTAAAGATACGGTTCTCATTCAAACTGCCATTACACACTTACCGACTGCAGAGGTCGAACCACAGTGAACGAGTGCGCATGCGCAGTGTGGTGTACGTAGAGACCCGGATGACGACAGTAGAAGGTCGTTTCACAAAAACTTTATTTAACAAGACGGTGTTCATTCACAAAAACACAATGTCCTTTGATTGCAGACTCCTTTCAATCACAATTTGTGATAAACTCAGTTCTATTTTTATTAAACAGTGGTTTATGTTATGCACTAAATATCACATTTCCTCATCCATATAAGTTGGAGGTGTAGTAAAATAGAAACATGCAAAGGACATTTTCATGAAGGTCTAAGTGCAGGAACTTAAATGAACAAAACTAGCAACAGGTGGACCTTGAAATTTATTAGTTCATTCAATTCATTCAATCTGATCCACAGTGGTACTTCATTATGCATTACATAAACAAAAGGAATATTCAGAGGAAAAAAGTGCTTAAACAATAAAAGTTGTAAATGTTATTGCCAACCCCAGACTGCCGACTACAAACAGAATTTGATCCAAATATTGCTGATTCCACATTAAAGCTGGGTATTGTTCAAAAGTATAACCATACTTTGGCTTCAGAACAGCTTCCTACAAAAACACTGTTTTCAATACCTACTTGTTTTAGTACAATTTTTCATTTTCAGCATCCAAAAGAAAATCATTGTCATTCATCTCGCATTTCACTAAAAATAATTACAAAATATATTACGATACAAATATTTAGTTTTATTTTCAGCCCCTTTGCATTTTACGTGCTTAGAGCAGTTTTTTCAGAAAAAATAATGCTATTTATCACAACTTGACATTCTTTGTTGCAGTGCATAAAACCGGAGGTATCAAAAATTGGTATCAAATGATGCCCCACTAAGCATTTTCAGTGATTAGTATGTAAACAGTTTGATTGGTTTGGTGAAAATACTGAGGTTCAGTACTGAGGCTTATTCTAGATTGAAGCCTGTATCACATTCTCCATCTGATCCCTGAAACTTCCAAACAGAGACAGCTTTGAGGAAAAATACAATATGAGATTTTCCATGTCAGATAACCAAATATACTGTTCTATTTTATGTTTGATAAAGACTATATGCCAATGCTGGACTCATCTACTGATTGTGACACACTAATATGTTTGCAATATTGAAGAAAAAATGAAAGAGGGCAAATGAAAGCTTTGTTACTGATTTTTGCTTAATTTCAATATTGGTTGTTCTTGACTGTGGCATTCCTGCATATCACAACAATTTAGCAAATAAAGGCAATTTAGATATGAATTGTCTAAAAATGGGAGTATTATCTTCCTGCACCTGAGTCAGCTGTGAAACACAATGTTTGATGGAACCAATCATGAACTGCAAATGTGTTGGTTCATCTCTCATTTTATGGAACCTCTGTTGCATGTCCTCTGTATCCCTCTACCGTTGTCTCCTGTATAATCTTTACTACTATCCACTATCAAAAAATCCAAAACAAAACACAGAAAATGGCCCAAATAATGTAACATATGTTTACGAATATGTGCTTCCACCTGTTCCCTCTCAGGTTCAATCTTTCACAAAAAGGTTCAGACCTTTTGTCTCCAGATCAGAGTAGAATTTCAAAGATACTTCAGTGCTAGTTTTTCTCTCATAACAAACCCTTCCTGTCTGCCGCTGTCCACTACTATCACCTGTTGTGGTGTGAATTTAACACTCACATCCCTGGGGACTGATGGCTCAGGGCCTGTCTGTGCATCCTGCAGGCTGATGGTGGAGCTGTAGGCGATCAACACCGGGCGGATTTGTAATCGTGATGAATGACTCCACAGCAGCTGGTCTGTGATGGAAAGGTAATGAGCATGGGGAGCCTGTCTTTGCTGCATGCTGGCTTAAAAAGGACTGTCCCAGTGGCCCCTCAGGTATGATCTGTTCAGTTTTACAGTGTACATGAAACCACAGAGTCCTGACCACATGTGCCATCAGAAGAATTAGTGAGTAGATCAGAAATGTCCCAGAAGCAGAGCAACAACACAAGTAATTCTGCTCTTGCGCTTACTAACATGATCAGTAATAACACTGAATACTGGAGTCCTAATTTGCTTAAACTGCATCTAATATTGCACCATTGCAAAGTGTGTCCTGAGTCTTGAAATGCTTGAACATTAACCACAAAAAGGGCATTCCTGTAACTGTCCAGCAGAGGGCGCAATAGGGTGTGATGTGATCATACCCTTTGTTGCTTTGGGTCAGTAACTGCACAAAAGAGAAGGCAAACAGACTTATCTTTGCCTTAGTATAATCTTATTTAGTAATATTATAACACTGTTTTAAAATGAATTTGGATTGATTTACCAAAATGAAGTATTTGGTCTTTTATGTACATGTAAACAATTATCATGCATGCGTGCATATGTTCAGTAAAAATAATAACTTTTTGATAATCACGTATTGGCTAAAATAGGTTTTCAGGGCAGAATGATGATGTAACACATAACCATCTCAAATGTCACGTTTCATATTGTATATCTGTTAATAGCAGTGTAAAATGTACCAGTGAACTGTAGGCCCAAATGTATTGCAGCCTCTTATAGGTCAAATATAACCGTATGATAAAACATGAAGATTTACAATATATTAATTGCAAGACAGCCCATATCAAAGTGGCCGTTAACTACCTGAGGTCAGTGTCATACTGTCTAATTAACTGGGCAGCGGCTGTGTGGTCCTACACGGCAGTGGAAGGTGGAGAGAACAGCCGATCTCACGTACCCCCCAACCCCACCGCCCACCACCCTTTACCCACCTTTTACTTCCTCCCATTCAGAGGCACGCACGCACTCGCTGTCTGAGATCTTGCATAGAACACTGTGAGACATTCCATTTGCATGCCCGCCCCATCAAGCTGGATGCACTCAGACTGGTAATAAAAGGCATTGACCCCCTTAACCTTTATGAATTACAATTTGTGCCTGCAGCACGTCCTGTCAGAGGCCTCAGAAAAGCAGGCACCTCAGCTGGGGTGTGTGCGTGTTGTTTTGCAGTTGTTAAGGAGAGGGGAAAAGGTTTTTACAGCTCTTCGTCGGAGCTCCTGACAAGCAGGGAGGAGGCGGTCTGACAGCAGAAGCAGGGTAGGGAGGGACTGCAGCGCTGCTGATGGCTCCATGCTAATCTCCATCCCTAGATGCTGTATGAAACTACGGAGGCTCTTTTCTTTGTCAAGACCAAGAAAACATAGCCTGTAGGGCTGCATCCTTACCCTCCCATACATCACCTCTCGCTCTTAAACGTATAATCTAAATCTGCAAAAAGACTCTTAGATAAACATCTGGCTGAGCTGCAAGATTTTGAGCATTAATAAATACCACATTAGAACCAGAGAAGAGAGGATTCAGAGGGACTGGACTGGTTTATGGAAATGGTTTAAGTTAATAAATCTCCATCAAATGTCAAGTACATTTTAAGAGTTAGAAATATAAACTGAATACCTTCTTAATTTGGTACAAGAAATGAAAATGTATCATAAAGTTGAACTTATTAGCTTTATTTGGCATCTGATGTGATGTATGTAGCAGTAACATCTAACTTAAATGAGCTCTCTTCAAAGGGCAGTAACTTCATTTACCATAAGAACGAATGAAATAAATCAAATTAACGATGAACCCAATTAATCAGCTCTATAATTAGAAGTTGTAAATTGTCATTTCCATTGATCTCCATCTCCACTTCAGTGAGTTATGCAGCAGAGCAACCTGTTTATTTACCTACACATCACAGAATAAATGGACATGAACAATGGACATAAATAAACATCTAGGCTCAAACACATGAGTAAGGAGTTGGGTTTCAGTGAATGAGTGATGATGGTGAAAGACGGAACGGAGTTAATTACATATAAGGTTTATAAGGTTAGAGAACTTTAAGAATGAAATTTAACATTAACCTTTGTTGTTAAGCCAGAGTAAAGTTATTTTGCTGGCTTTTGATATAAGTTATTATAGATTCTGAAATGCATAGAACAAATCTGGTTAACAAACGTAGCAGACGGCACAGACTTAGTTTAAGTGACAGTAACATGAGAAAAGCATTCCTCAACCCAAGCCCACTAACACTGTGTGAGTATTTCTAAGAAAGTAAGAAGGTTTCATTTCTTCTGGGTGGCATAGCTCATAATTACAGCCGTGTTGGAAGCACTTGTAGTTTTATTCCCTAAGCAAACTAGCGAACAGGTGTAAAATCAAGTATGAGATGCATTTCCACAGCTCTGCAAAGTCTCAGCTTGTGAAAATGTTAAGAAAAACAAGACTCTTCATCCTAAATGGGTCAGACAATGGACCTGAGAAGCCTTTTGATGCAGAGTGTACTGTGGACAGCCTTCAAGCAGCTGCTGCAATAATCCACGGTAGGAGTGGGCAGGTATTTCCCTGATACTGCTGGAAATCATCCCACAGATATGCACCAACTGTTCTTTAGCTCAGAAAGATTTAAAGGACATTAGCATTCAGAAAAATTGATTTTTCAACAAATCCATAATAACACTGATCTTTGTGCTGCTGCTGAGTGGAGCAGTTGGAAATAGTCTAAGAAATGCTGAGGCTGACTTTTTAGCTAAGTCTGTAACACCTCTATATCCCCATGCTTAGGAATACTCAACTGAACAAAGCGGTTTTATTAAACAATTCCTCCATATGAGTAATGCCACTGCCGGCTGGATTTTAAATAAAGTTTCAGACTGACATTGTGTTCTCACAAACATGAAACGTGCACAGAGCTTCATTCCTCTTTCCTTCCTCTGTTTAACATCAGGAAATTCAGGCAGTGACTGTGTGAACAGGAGCGTGGCTGACAGGGGCAGCCGTGCGATGATTGGTTTACGGATCTGTGCTTTCTCTAGTGACTTCAAGGTCACTAAGATTTACAATCAAATGTCTTATGACACTTTAGTAAAAGCCGCCTGAAGCTGACGACAGAAAAAGAGAAAATGAGTGTGAATATGCCTGACCTCTTTGTCCATTACTTGGACGTACTGATTCCTGCTTTATTATAACATCTAACAGATTTGCATGTACGTTTAAGCAGACAGAAGGTTGTTAACAGAGGCATATGGAGATAGGATTTGATAGACAGAGAGTATATGGTGTGCACGGTATAGTAGATTAGAAGAACGGTGCGTTTCAAGCTCCAGTCAAACTGCAGTTACAGTCTGCTACACAAAAGAGCAATTAAATATGATTTAAAAGCCAATCTGTAATGGCGGTGTGCTGCCCTCTATTGAAATATTATTGCCCTACGTCTTACTGTTTTAGGTGGTGATTTAGTTCGGTGTTCTGTCTTCTTTAGTTTATTCTGTCTCAGCACTAAAATATGATGCCTAGTCTTTTGATTTACAAAGTAGCACAGCAGCCAGACACGTGGACACCTGAAATGGGGGGAGTGTCAAAGGTTTGTTCTTCAGTACAACATAATAAATCCGTACTTTTAAATAAATCTAATCCAAGGTTATCTTCTTTCTAAATGTCACTCTGTCTTTCCAAAAACTGTGAACGAGGAATGAATTGCAGGCTTTGTTTTAATCATTACTGAAATTACATTACACAGCACTGGATATGAGACTTGTTACACATGCACTAATATTCAAGGCGTGTTTACTTAGCACTCATATGGAACGCTGTTGATTTTTATGGGGCGCATATGGCTGCATTTTATTGTGCTCAATTAAATCGCTTTAAACTAGGATTAACTTTTTTGAGCGGCAATCCATTATATAGTGTCTCCCTAGTTGGAGCTGCTCAGCACACGGCTGCTGCAAATGTCTCCTAAGCACGGCTCACAGATTGGGGTGTCAAATATGAGGCTGTCACAACAATATTTAGTGAAAGGGCCCTTCCTGCTTTTAATGGCCTGACCTACATCCCAGTTCAGAGAGCTAATAAAGGCAGTCTGGTGTAGGTCCTGGAGCTGCACAATGTCACTCACAGATGCCCAACTCAGCAAGATCCGGAATGCTCAATTAGTTGCTTTTATAGGCCCCATTAATATGCATTAACTCTCTTTCCAATGTACGAGTGCAGACAAACAGTCGCTGCTGCCGACATGTCAGCCAGGTAACACTGTTTCTAGAACAGATGAGGAATGGGGATCAATAAAGACCATTTTGTAGAAAGAAACAAAAAAAGAGCAAAGTAAAATTAACATACTGGGTAACACTATTTGTAGAGTCCGCCCAAATACTGCACTATGTATTTGTAACAATTCAACACTTTATTTATTACCCTTAGAGCATCAATGATTTTTTCACTCTTTCATGAATAAATAATGATTAACATTTCTGAGATTCAATTAATTTCTGCGCAATATTCTAATTCTGGTAAATATTGAACAGTAGCTGTTGAAATACAACAAATAGTGTAAAACAAGATTTCAAGAACATTAGTAAGCATTGTGCCTGGGAAATTGGTTTTATTTTTTTTCTCTAATAAGAAAAATAAACTTGCTAAGCTTGAAGAGTAATCAGATTTTAAGAAAATATACCTAACTTTGTCTGTTCTAGCTGTTATTAAACTAGATTAAACAAGCTCATACCACTGCAGCGGAAAAGGAATGGTTTTCTAATTTCTCTCACAAGTTGCCTGTGCAAGCGTTCTGACTCATAAACTTAAGAATATATATTGAATACATGTGTTTTTGTTGCTTGTAAAGGGCGCAACTTGCTGAAATTTGGGCCGAAGAATGTTTAGTTTCGTCAGTTGCGTATTTTATTTAAGAATACTAGAGCTGTTTTTGCACTGCTAGGGGATCTATCCAAATAAAGTGTAGACCAGATGAGAAACAACACAACACACACAGGATCATTACATATACAGTAGATCAAATGGCTCAGCCGGTCTCAGCTCCCCCCTGAACTAAAGACAACAGTTCGCTCACCACAGAAACCTACACAATCTGGTACCACTCCTCCCACACAATAAACCGATCTGGCACACAGCAAGCTGAATCAATCATGGCACTTTATTATCCTGTCACTAGTCTGCTTCCTGCAAGTGTGTTTACCCTGTCCATGGCCCTGCGATTGTGGCTGTTCAGTGTACATTAAGACAGACATAATTGAGATTGTGGGCGGCCGAAAGTGCAGGGCTCAACCTGTTGTCGTTAATCTGTCATATTGTCGAGAGTCACGGCGGCGCTGACCTATAGGAGGCTCCACCTTGAAGGCAGGGCTGATGGCGCTTTGTTGTTCATGGCAGAGGGTCTCACCTATTTTAAGTTTATTGGTTTGCCACCAACGGAGAACCCCCCAAAACAAGCGTGATCTACGGCCCAACCTCTGACTTCAATTTTTTTTCACCCTTGTCCTAATCCATGTTATGTGCTTAATGATTAGCAGCGAGTCTCTTAAAACTCGTCGCCTCTTTTGCTGTTTGCTTGTGTTGAGGATTTCAGCGACTACAGATCAATCTCAGCTTTCCTATCTTAAAGTGCTATCATGAAAAATAAGCTGAAAAACTTAAAAGGAGTAACCAGTCATGCCCAGCATAATGAAAGCTTAATACTGCTCTTTGTAATATGCGAAATTATACAAGCAATCAATTTGGATTAATCGGTAACCCTTCAGATAGTAACAGTCTCTCTCTTTAAATTAGATTACTGATGGCTGTACTGAAAATTTGCCTTCACTTTGTATAAATTAAAGCTCTGCAAAAGCATTTACAAAATAACAAGATATAAATGAATGCAATCGTACTGTTAGAAAAGGTGCTTTTTACAATCACACAACATATTAGAAATAATAGCTAAATCTTGCCTCAGCGGCCTGTTATTAATTACCTGGCAAATAGGACCTGTCTGTTTTCAGAGTGAGTTATAGTGGTGGCGAGAGATCACCAAAGAAAATTAAACAGCAATCAAAGTACATTTCTATCATCATAATTCTGATTGTCAGGATCACCTTTCCCAAGATGCTCACAGCAGCATAACAAATCCTGTTTTTTATTAAGCGGCTCAATTTGCTGCCGTTCATATTTCATATTTATGTTGTGCTACAACTGTGTCATACATGTATTCCTGTTGTTTCTGGTGCGCGGCATGATTTATTAAACATGGAAATATGAGAATGCTGCTGTGAAACTGGATTTAATTGATAGTTAGAGAAGATGTGGCTTCTTAAGAGTAATCTGTGGCGTCCTCTGTGCAGAGCAGCGCGATATGTTGCCGCTGCACAAACAGCCCAACAGCAGCAATAACACGGAGCGCTTGCGAGATTTTTATCACGTCATGTACGACTTATCCAGGCCTTGATTTTTGCACCACCGAATCCACAAAGCAACCGCTTAAATCTGAAAGAGGATGTAAGTATCTGGCTCTGTGTCTTCAGGATGTGGCTCCTTTTATAGCAGGGGGGTTATTTCAGCCTGGAGACCCATAAGTTATGAAATGTCAGGATCCTATGCATTCTAATTGAGTGTGGAACAGTTAATGGCTGTGGAAATTCAGCCGCTTGACGTCTTATTCCCCTGTGAGCCGTTTCACAGCCAAGCCCATGAGCCTCAATTAAATGACAAAATGGGCCCATTCTTGAAAATAACAACAATAAAAACACTCGCCTATATGGCAATAATATCAGGTCTCACCTTGAATCAACAATGGTCACAGCTTGCAAATGGCTAAACTGAGACACGGTGATAAGAGCCAAGATGTTTCTTACCGGCTTAATTCAGAGATATACATAAAAGGTGTGCAAACTGTATGTTACAATATGTTTTAGAAAGGGTGAGAATGATTTAATTAACTGACACACAGCAGGCAGGAAGTGGCCTGAGCGCTTTACCCACAGGACGAGTCAGAGTTTCTCTCACACTCAGGCCTAGTTTTCTATCAAACTAGATCATGTCCCCAAATGCATCCCCCAAAACTTAAAGTTACCTATGTGTTACTGAGTAAAACTTTTGCATTCCAGAATCAATAATACCTAAACCCTTTCCCATTTTCAGCAGATGTTTGCAATCTATAAATACACATGGAGCATGTCCTATTAAATCCTGTTATATGGTCAGGGGCTAAATATTGACCCAATCCTGATTGGAGAAGATTTTTTTCTCACTCTTGCTTATTGTTTTTATGACTCTTTGACTTTAACCCCTTTACTGCTTCACTGATTTCATGCAACAAACAATAGCTTTTCAATAATTCAATTTATAGCCTGCCATAAATGGAATTCAAAGGACAATGCTGTTGCAAATGAACATGGACGGCACATTTGGCTCAAGCAAGCAACACTCCGGTTGCCAGAGGACAGAAAGAATATTTATTTTACGGTTGCCTCACATTCCCATTAAAACGAGGAAGCTACAATTCCAAGCATGTGGTATAAATGTAATATACAGAGTTGAAAGAGACAGATGGTAGAGTGAAACTCTCATGTGGCAACGCTGTGCAATGGTACCACTGCAGTTAGTGCCAATGAAGAAAACCTCCCAACACCATCTAAGGCCAGATTAGATCTGTAGCTTTCTGATATAATCTATTAATGCATGTTTATGTTTGTCTAACGTGTGCCCGTTCACATACATGTTCATGTGGGCAGCCTGATATCGATACTCACATGGCCGCATCTCGTTTATCATTTACTGTTAATGCCAAAACACTGAGATGTGGAATGGATCTAAGACACAAGCACAGAAATAAATTACCATCCTATTTATTTATCCAGGCCTCTCTGTCAATCACAGCAATAATCCGAACTAACTCATTCAAATTTTGAGAAAATGAAGGCTGCATTCCCTCCAATTTTCAATTTGGAAGTGGCAACTATGGCCATGATGAATGTCTGAATAGTCCATCTTCTTCCTCTCATTTCTCCTAACCTTTCCTGACAGCTTAGATATTGCCTACCTGGTAATTTGCTCTACAATAATTGTTACTGTGAGATTTCCCCCAGCTTCTAACAAGGATTCTTAACACCCTCTGTAGGTGACAAAATGCAATTACAAACAGAAGTGCCCCATCGTGACTGGTCATCAGCAGCTGCCACCTCCATTCCCCAGCCCCAACCGCTTCCATTAATGAAAAAACAAAAGACATGCAGACAGATTCACTAAACATTTGCTGTGAATAAAACTTTAATTAAAAGATATGAGGTTGTTTTATTGATTAACAACATCAGTGATTAAAGTGTACGGCTGACATTTTTTTCCAGGCTCGCTGTTTTGTTCCCACTCAGAGATCATTTATTGTTGTGCCGCCCTGTTTATTGATAAGTTGTGTTTGATGAATGCAGATGTGGCTGTTTGGAGTGCAGGCTTGCTGATGGAGCGATCATATTGTGCGAAACACCAGGCTTAGGCAAGAACAGCTGTTGCGGCTCCATCCGCAGGGACACCATGTTTCACCACCACCCCGAGTGCACATGCAGGCGCGCTGCTGTAAAGCTGCAACCAACATATTCACAGCACTCTAACAACTCTATGAATTTTATGACACATCACGAGAGCTCTCTCATCTCTGTCCGGCACTAAAACCATAATTATTGGACTAATTGCTAAAGCTATATTCATCTCTCTGGTAATCCTTTGGTGATTACATTTTGTGTTCAATATCAGGCTTATCCGTTAATTAAAAGGATTATTAACCTTTAAAATTGAGCCATGTGGGATTGCACTCTCAAATGTTAGTGTCAAAAGCATTTTTTTTTTTAATAAAACAAGCTGAGAATGAAGTAAAACATGCATCAGTTCAATCATAATAAGCAGACTCTCTGCAGGTCTAATGGATCATAACAGTGCTACATGTTTTGAAGGAGACGACTTCTAACAACAATAAGCCATCTTCCAATTCTCTGTCCAATTACAGTCTACAAAATGCTGACATATTACACCTTGTGTGCAAACAATCAGTGCGAATAGATGGATAATGATGCATTTCAGACCAGAGAGAATCAAGACGCAGTGAGATCAAGGTGAAAGAGTCAATGAGTCAATGGTAAAAAACTAATTATCAGACAGACGGTGAAAATCTTTGCCACGGCGAGCCTTCAAGGCCTCTCACCTTCGGAGCAGGTGAGGTCGAAGTTCAAAGTCAGCCTAAGTGAAGCGTGATTAAAAATCATTGGGGATGTTGAGGAATAAGAGTGTGTGTCGGGCGATGAAGGGGGTGGATCGTTGCGGTGGAGGTCCGACGACACCTCATTGATCTATATGAGGCCTTGTCATGTAGCCCCAGTGTGAGAAACACTACACAGGCCGATGGCTGCCGTGTGAATATATGAATATAAAAGACGCTCCGCTGCTGCTGCTGTGGTCATCCAGTGTGGCATAAATTTGTCTGATCAATACCTGCCTTCATCAATAATGTAACAGAAACTATTTGGCACCAATGAGGCGAACATGAACCATGAGCAAGAGAGCATAATGCCGAACCCCTAAAGCTGAGTCAAGCAGTTAGAATCAAGAGCTGTTTGCCCATGCCGAAGCCACGCTGCATTATCCAGAGCAAGTCTTCATTTGAATGTCCTAATTAGTTAATTAGTTGGTGGTTAAGGATGATATGAGCATCTCATCAATCTCTCTATCTCTAAAAATAAACACCCTGGGATGGCGGTGGTGAGTCATTAGAATACTGATGACTGTGGGAAGTGTCTGTGAGGATGAGAGGTCTGCTTGTGACACTCCATATTTCCACAAACCAGCCGGTCCCATAAAGAAGACTAAAAGCCACCGTTGTATGGATGACAAGCCAAGCATGACATAATGAGTTTACAGAAACTCTGAAGAGCTCAATTACTGATTTTTCATGCGTGGCTTTCGGGATCTATTTACTTGTTTATCATTGATGGGAGGGAAAATGAAAATTACACATGAAAATGAAAAGTCGTTGTCGTAACAATGAAATCGTGTTTTTTTTAATGACCTGTGTGTCGGTTGAAAAGGCTGCACTCACGCCCCAACCTCCACAGTTGCAGAAATAAAAAAGTTCAACAATATATTTAGTTGTGTTTATTAATATTTACTTTCCTTACACATATTTTCTGCAATTTCTCATGGAGACAGACTATTATTAACCACACTAGTTATCATGTCTGTGTTTTTAGCAGATATATGGTAAAACAAATAATACCCATTATATTAGTGATTGCTTGTATGTTGCAACCAATCATGATAATAGCCTATTAAGACTGGGGACAAAGGACTAAAAGATGGAGAAAAAAAATTATTTACTAGTTCTTACCATTTACATTTGCTTAAAAATGAAAAGTGATAAATACTGTTGAAATATTATTGAATTGTACTAATTTCTTTTTATAGTCAGCTTAGTGGAATTTCAGTAATGTGTATTTTACTTTTTTTTATTTTCACACATTTACATCAGTTCTAAATATTGTTTTTCTCCTTGATTAACACATATATCAGTTCGAGGTAATATAAGATGATTAGTTGATTAGTCATGATATGCTCATTAACACGTGCCTTCCACCCAAATCAAAATAATGAATAACAATTTAAAAAATGTAGTCGTAATAATGAAAAAATGACTGACAATTATACCGACCTTTTTTTTTTCTAAAATAAAACACATAAAATTCTTACACTTTATTTACTACAGCATCACTCAGGTAGAAACATAAACATTAGTTCCATGTCTCTATGAAGTAAACCTAAAATCTCCCCCTTTGACCACCCCCTCCCAAAAAAAAATTGTCAAAAAAAAAAGTCTAGATTTACTGCATCCCTTTATCAATAAAAAATATCATATTGGTGCCTACATTCTACTCTTCACATGTTAATAGGGGGTTCAGCACTTGAGGTTTAATGCATTTAAGGGGAATTATCAAATGTTTTCCCCAATATTAGGACTAATTTCATGCTTAATAGATAGGACAGTAATGCATAGAGAGGATGTACTTTGGTGTATCCACTAGTTCATATCATGCATTACACATATAACATGAAAAACAAAGTAAAACACACAATAAAAGAAAAGAAAAGCAAACAGAATCACAGACAAAAAAAAGCATTAAATTTAATGTTCCGCTGCTGATACTGAAAACCCACTGGAACTAAGCTAATGCCAGTATGCTATTTTTTTTTTTAAGTTATTTTATATAGAAGGGTTTAACAAACTGCACCATATATTAATATGACATGAGATTCAGTACATCTACTTGTACTTGAGTAAAGAATATATGCACTTTTGCCACTTCTGCTTAGTTGTCATGTGGAGTTTTAACATATACTTAAAGCAAAGAACCAGCAGTGGGGACATAGAGTTTCTACGGTGGAGTATATGAAGGAAAGAACAGAAGAGAGGGGAGATGAGGAGGAAAGAATAGGTTAAAAATAGTTAGCATATGGCAGAACATGATTGAGTTTCCAGGGCTCTGAAAATTCACTCTAATTATTCAACGCTATCCCTCTGTCATCCTTCCCTATATGCATTCCTTTGCGTGGAAGTACAAGTGACTCCAACTAATATACATAATTCTGCTACTTAATTGGCACGGATCGGGTGAAAGTGGGCTAGGAAAACTCCTTAGAGACTAATAGGGGCACATATCATTGGCTCTATCAGAACAGTAGTCCCATAGGTGATAGAAGTCAGCAAATATTTCATGAGCTGTACTATCAAAGCACCTCACCTCTGGAGTCCTGTGCACTATCCTGCGAAGAACACTTCCCAAACAGTTCTGCTGTCAGGTGTATTTATAGCAGGCGGGCCGATGACTGATGCTAATGCCATGGAAATTATGCAGTGCACTATTGCTGTCATAACAATATGTTAGACTTAAACAGGAAGGTTAACTAAACTAGTCATTTAAGTTATAAGTGGGCCACTGGCGTATGTCTGCTTCCACAGATATAGATTAAGGCGAGTACTGTAGCACCTACAACTGGTTTTCGTAGACGTGGGCCTGGATTTAGCCCAGTGTTGATTTAAATAATAAGGTGTTACAGGGAAAAATGCTCCAGGGCTAAATAGGAGATTAAATTAAATCACCACTGAATCAGAGTAAAAGGTTATCGTTAACAGACGGTGGACAAAATAAGTGAAATCAACTGCAATAGAGGAAGGATGTAGTCTTAAAAAACAACAGA
>JAPTYQ010000015.1:24705431-24727096 GCA_029814465.1 Ostorhinchus cyanosoma | reverse complement strand
TCACATTACTCACTAGCAGACGGAGCACGCTGCCAGCACCCAGCATGTCCGCCCACACGCCCCTGCCCTGCCGGTTAGACCTCACGGTTGGAGGAGATGATGGAGAGAATCTGGGATCCAGCAGGGGGGTGGATCCAGAGGAATCTGAGAGACAGAGAAAAACAGAGAGAAGCCCAGAAGCTTACCTCCATCCCACAGGCCGATCCTCGGACAGCCCGACCTGATATGGTAGTCTGAAGTCTCCTTGTTGGGGTTCTATGGGGGGGTGTTTCAGAGAAATAACCGTTTAATGGTCTGCTTTGGTTAGATTTCCCTTATCAATACTGAACTACGGATTCTACAGGCATCTGTAGAACAGTAGCTTCATGCTGACTTTGAAGATGAGAGTGTTATTCAATTTATTCCATTATCATTTATGTGCAGCTGAAAAATGCAAATCTGGCAGTTTGACTGACAAAGTTTAATGGAACATTCCAACGTATTTACAGAGTCAACAAAGAATTTGTACCCATTAAGTGCACACTGCTACGAGTAAAGGTGCTTATTCGCCTATCTATCTGCAGTATTAGTACAGTTTGAAGCAGAAAGCATATTCCTGCACTAAATTTGTCTCAATTTATAACATGTGTCCATCAAATTAGTCATTTTGTATGAATGTAGAGAATAGTGCAGATCGATGCAGAAAATTCCTAAAAGTACTTAGAAACAACAAATAAGAAAATGTGATATCGTTTGTCATGAACAGTGGGACAAATCCTCACTCTAACATAAATAACTGAGACACAGTCCTATCAGTGAGCATTACTTTCATGTGCCCACAGGGGGCTCTAGTGTACCACAGATTTTAGTACCATGAGTGACGCTCTGGTAGCTGCTGCTTAGAGACTGAGGAGCTGATTGTGTTGAGGGTAGACCTTTTGAACTGCCGTGCTGTACGATTGATATAAACATTAACCAAGCTTATACACAAATCACAATGTAAACACGCTATAGCGCCTCAAATGAAAAAGCAAGATGGGGAAAAAGAGTTAAAACACAACTGGATTCTTAATATTATGCAGCACTGCATCAGTGTGGCACAAAAAAACCTGTTAAAAGCTGAAAGCCTGAGTGAATGCACACATTGTCTGATATTTCTCACTATATACAATGTGTGTGTGTGTGTGTGTGTGTGTGTGTGTGTGTGTGTGTGTGTGTGTGTGTGTGTATATGAAATTCCAAGGTGGTGAACAGTACTTGATGAGCTAGCTCTGGAGACCTCTGAATTTTAATGATGTTGGAGATGATATTGTGTGTCCTTCAGCTTGTTATACTGACACAAGCACTCCATAAATCATCATACCTAGCTATCGTAAAATCAATACCAAACTGCTACCTCAGCGCTAACCCGTAATAAGTTTTTCAGCCATCTAACGGCTTAAACTTTGCTGTAATGCCGTTCGACCTATAGGTTAAGATCAGAGCATGCTTAATTTGTTTTGTAATAGAGACTTTCTAATCCTTAATGAAGCGCCTATTAGGGAGGCTTTTGTTGGCACATTGGTGATCAGTTGGTGGAACAGCCACTGCAATTAAGTTTGAATCTTTGTCCTGGAGCAAAAAAAGGAAAGAGAAAATAAAAAAGGGGGTGGAAAAAAAAAAAAAAGGGAAAGCTTGAACGGTCAATAAATGTTAATCCAGTCAGAACTCGTCTGTGCCTTTGAACAGGACTCACGCTGGGTTTTTTTCACATGCACTTGTTTCATCCTTCCCTAAGAGAGGCCATCCCTTAAGGATACTGCCAGTGATCCTCAGACCAGACTACCACTCACTAATAAGAGTCCACGTGTAACCAATATTGTCCACATTAAACACATTATTACCAGGCTTTGTGCAAAACATAAACAATAAATATATCTGCTGAAATTACGCTTCAAATTATGCACTAAATGAACTGAGAAATAATGAGGCTGCTATTAGGCCACCGGTGATACTGATTAAATAAATTAAAAAGTATAAGTGAAATATTAATGTTGTTTCATGGCTAGAGGAATGAAAGAACTCACTGCTTCTTCTACATTTTACCCATTTTTACATCGCAGTTATCTCTACATGCTTGATCCAAAGACCAGACAAGATGCAAATCACAAAAGAAAACACAAAATGACAAGCCTCATGTAACCTTGTGGGCTTGTGTTTTTTTTTTGTGTGTTTTTTTTTTTTTTTTTTTAGAATGATAGCTATAACTGGGGCAGCATTTCTGGAGACACACAACATATGTAAAAGCCTTTACACAAGAGAGAAGCCATTGCCACAATTTCTGAAGCGTAAACAGCTTATGAAAGTCAAATGGATATGTGGCATAATCTGACACACAGAGTCGCTGCTTCAAAAACATCCCTAACAAACCACAATGCCAGACAACAGCGACAACAGTTGAATGTTTTTAACCGCTCCACAGGTGAACACGCGATAATATCAACCACGCAGAGTCAAAGAATGAAATTAAGCAAGTGTAAACTGACAGAAGGATGGAGAGGGGGGCATCTATTCTGTTTCTCATTTAGGCAGAAAGTGCTATATTTCATGCGGGGCTGATAAATCCTCCAAAAAAAAATAAAAGACTAACACAGGTCATGACCCCAAAATTTCAGGTTCCAAAGATTAAGCATTTAAGCGACATGGCACCACTATCAGCTTGTAACTCATGTTTTTTGGCAAGGGGAACACCCACATACCCACAGTTTTTGGGGACGCTGACGTTGGCTGTGATTTACACGCAGTAAGAGGTGGTGACCAATTGTCAGAGGTCTTGCTGGCTGACCCTGAAACATCTGTGTTTATAGGGTCTGCTCCTTATTAGACAGGGGAGCAGAAAAAGCAGCAAAGAAGATGATATAAACCTAGAAATAATGCAACCAGAACATCTCTGACTCGAGTGGCAGCTACAAATAATGCCATTTTAATGTAATATTAAAACACAAAGGCGTCAGAATGTAGATTTTGATTAATTCAAGCATTTAATTGGAATTTTTAGATTTTATATTGATCGTCTCATTATAGATGTTTGATTTTGATGCCTGAACGTCGAGTTGTTTTAATGTTAACACTTTTTTTTTCTATAAATCAATTGGTCGACAACAGTTTTCTAACACGTAGAGGAAATTAACCTTTAAACAAAATTGCATGTAAAGTCTTTCTTTGGTGACTCCTGTTATATCTGATTTTGTGTTTCATTCATATTTTCCTGAGTTAAAAATATATTGAATTAATGCCATAAATATAACAAAAACAGTACTTTCCTCTCGATTAAGATTTTTTTCATCGTAATAAATGACAGTTTTTACAAGGCACAAGTTCTCTCTCATCCAGTTGCTTGGAGATTTTTATTGCTCAAATAAAATTAGAGTAACTGTATTTTCTCCACTTTTCTCTTTCAAGAGGATTTTTAGGATGTTACCATGTTCCTGGTTTCATTGCTTGTATTTCTTTTTCAACATCAGGAGAGGGTGTTTATTGTCACAATAAAATTTTTTAAAAAAGAATGAAAAAAGAATAAATAAACAAATGTACATAAGGTCTGTTTAAAGGTGAATTCTCCATTTCAGAAGACAGGCTGGTTTCCATTCATTAAGCTCATTTTCAGAGTATATGTTACTACAATACATACCCAGTATTGATTTTTAATAAGGAATCAATGTTGTCAAAGGATGATACATGTTGTCAGGTGTAATTTAGGTTTTTCAGCACCTTTAGTGTTCGGTACACCTGTAGTAAGTGCACCAGTCAAGAACTTCCAAAAGCTTCTGACAGGGTGTTTTTGCACAGAAGCCTTTTATTTTGAATATATTATTTATTGAACACGGGGGCAAATTGGAGCTGTCACTGGCCTCCCATGTGATCTCTGTGACTCTGATGGGGCTGTTAGGGACGGTGAGGCCAAACCGGGGCAGGGACTGAGGGGGAGGGGAGGCGTTAGACTTCAGACTGGAGCTGGGAACCGTCAGTGTGGGTGGGGTGGGTCGAATTCAGCATGACCTGACACCTCTGACAGAACCAGATCTCTGAAAAGTGCAATCTGACCTTAACGCTGAGTAGTCGTCACTCTGTGTCACAAACCTGCATCATCTCATTGAAGACTGTAATTTTACACTCAAAATACTGCTTAATAATATGTACTTTAAAGAAGATTTTTGACTTATAATGTAGTTACACTTAAGCACAATTTTGTGAAAACAACTTTAAAAATGCAGCTAATTTTCCCTCATAATTCATGCATAAAAGGGTGAAAAAGTCAATGATGTTCAACAGCATATCTAGACTCTTTATGATGATTCATTCATAGTCACAGCAGAAAGGCTGAGTTGTTGAAATTCCAGCTAATAAGCTGCTGAAGTGATACATTATTACATTAAAAAATAATTTTCAAGGAAGTAAAAATGACTTGTTTCCCAAAATTAGTCCTAAAATTAAACATTATCCTGTGGAGCAGATTTTTCATTAGAAGGGTATTCTCAGTTAAAGAAAATATATCTAACTGTATTTATCTTTTGCTCTGTCTTTTGCAACTGTGTATTTATACATCCTCTTGTAATGTGATTTTTTTTTTGTCATTTTAATTCTCTTTTATGTCATCACACACCTTATTGGCTGGAACACCCTGATCAGCATGTCTATGTAAATTCTATTCTATTTTATTCTATTCTATTCTATTCTATTCTATTCTATTCTATTCTATTCTATTCTATTCTATTCTAGTTTATTCGTAAGATATTCCAGGGAATCCTGAGCTTGATTTAACCTAATATACTAAAATTGAAAAGGATTTGTAAAATAGCCCACCAGTGTAACAAGACTGTTGCCTTTATTTTAAGTGTGAGATCACAATCACAACTTTCCAGTTTAAGGATAATAATGCTACCATAAATAATTGTTTATTTTTTCATTCATTATAATAGGCACAACTTGCTTAAAATTTTGTCATTTTCTCCAGTCAATGTCTAGAGTCTAGACATTAATATTTTTAAAAAATCTACCCAAGCAAAATGTGGTAGATGATTTGTCTTAATTCTAGACAATTTGATTAATTTCAATAATATTTGGCTTTTTTTCTACTGTTGCTGATTTTGCAGTGATGTAGTACTCGGTAGGTGAACTGTCAAAAAAAAAAAAGTTCCCAAAAACAGAACAGAAATATTTTAAGAAATTTCAAGCAGCATCTGCAGAATACGGTCTCTTCTTTATCTGCATGAAATACATGGCAATGCCTCTCAATTAAACCCACGCAGCAGCAGCCACCACTTCACAACACATGGATGTAGTTTTTCACAATTGTATGATCTGCCAAAAAGTCCAGTCTCGCCCTTTGTTGAGCATCTACAGAGGAAGAAACACGGATAATAAAGGTCTCTTTATGATGAGGCTCCAGCACACAGAGCCACAAAAAACTTAAGAAAAAAGATCTATCAAGAGGTGGGAATTACATTGCCCTGTGCTGGGGTGGGAAAAATGAAGCAGGCATTTCTGAGCTAGCTGGCAACATAACCTTCAGAAACATCCTATTTTTCATTAGAGTTGTGTCAGACAGCTATGCCTTTAATAACATTCATCCCCGTACCAAGGAGAGGATAACTCAAGCTTTAGGCACATAATGAATGGGAGAATAGGCCCTGGTGCTGTTAAGAACAGGAGGGCTTGCCAAACAGGCAGAGCTGCACTGCTGCATTCATGGCAAGCCTTTCAGTGCACGGCAACCTCCTGTATTAACGCCATGCAAATGAACAGTCAGACACTTCCTGAGGTGGCACTCTAATGTGGCCTTGTTAATTACTGTCATTAGAGCCGGGGCTAGGAGAGAGGACTAACAAGCCATCGTCCTCATGATCTCTGCATTTGAAAGTCATCTTCAGCGATAAAAACATGTCAGAACCCCAGTAAGAAAATTGCAAATTGCCAAATTTGCTGACAGAGTGGAAAAATTTCTGCTGACTCTGAGCCGCCTGCCGGTGATGGATGCATTCTTGACACAGTCTTGGTGTTTAGACTTAAGAAATAATGAGTATCAATGTCCCAGCCGCAGAATATGCAAAGATGAAAGAGCGCTGGGTGGGTTTAATTAAGGGAAGCTGAGGCAGGAGCTGCTTTCAAACAGACTGACCCAACATGATCAGGTTCTTATTGCTGTCATTTTTGTGCTGAATTATGGCCAGTGAGGTACAGGCAGCACTTTAATAAGACCGACATAATGTCATAGCAAGCCAGTCCAAGCTGCTAGTGCACTGTAAATGCAGCCCAGAGATATTTTTGTGCAGCATGCCTTGATTTTAGAAACCCAGGTTAACGTGTAGAACATCACTTAAGGGGAGAGTGAGGCGCTGAACCAGGGTAGTTTTGTTTTAAAAACAGCTGAATTGGTTTTCACTGCATCATTACAACCATGGGGGGTGTGGGCACTCATTGTTTCCACAGTCAAGTAAAGTATTTTGTTTTACAAATGCCCTCTGGCAGTTCACACTCCCTACATCCAAGGGGGAAAATGTTTCTTATACAGAGAGCAACAAAAATATCCCCTATTATGTCTGTGATGCATCAAATCCCTTTTGTGGCCTTGAATAGGAGTTTCTCCCCCAAAACTAGAGGGTGACACGGCCAATATATTAAACACACAAGGCCACACAGACTAATCTAAAAGACCGTTCTCCTCTTCTTTCGTTTCTCTTTTGTTTTCTTTCATTCTCTCCTTCTCTTTCTTTCTTCTGTTTCTCAAACGTCGGTGGTTTTGAGGACAAATCAAAGGCTCTATTTTACTAATGTAACACTGAGCAGACTGTGAGGTGGCTGCAGGGATAATGAGGGACTGCAGAGATGTGAAACAGACAGGCTGAAATGGATAATTAGGACAGAAAGTTTCTGCGATGCCAATGACACTCTACAGGAAATAGGATCATTAAGTTCTATATAAAATCTCTCTATGTACAGTATATCTATATAAAATTGCTCATCCCCTTCATCCTTTTTATTACAACTTTTCATTTCATTACAACTAAGCTCTTAACTTAAGGTGCAGCCCTTACCTCTGTTTCAGAGAAATGTCAGTTTAACTATCTTTATAACTATCTGTGAATATATTTAGCATAACTACTGCTATGACCTGCCGCAGAAATACATGAATACTTCATGTCCTTTTACATGACTGCCCACTTTTAGTTATTCTGCACATCCAGCAGCCCAGTTGAGAGTGTAGCCATCTGCAAGGAAAGTTGTGGTGTTTGATTGTTGGGATAACATGACAGGACATCCTTATAGGTCTGTAGGCGTGTCTCGGGCTGTACCGGAGGGTCTGGTGCAGGCAAACTGGATAATGAGCTGCAATAGCTGTTAAAAGGCATTTGAGGGAGATATCATGCTATGTTGCTCTATTATGATTAGGTTTCTCCTTGACAATATGAAAAGATCAAATCAATATCTACTGAGATTTTGATGATCCACAAGCCACCCCCATCCTCTTCTCCCTCCCCAGGCTCTATTGAGAGAGCATGATCTGACATCACAGCAGTAATACCAGGCTTTTCTCTGCTACTGTGAAAATATGTAACTTCGATTAGCGAAATGCTGAACAAAATTACCTGCGATTTGGATTCACTCCCAAATGTTGCTGTTTGGGTTCTGATGGCAGGATCTATTGTGTTTCACTTTAAAGCAATTCAATTAGGAGTCATTAGTCCTCTGAGTGATTACCAGTGGCCTATCGATAGAGAGGAAGGACACGCTAATTAAAGGGCGTTTAAATGTTTCTCAGTGTGGAGTAATGGGGAGAAACATAGCATTTAAAATGCAGTTTGGAGGAAAATATCCTTGCACAGCAAATGACCGACATAACATGTTCACTTTGCTCTCTGCAAATTCCCTTTATGGACGCATATACGGGAATGGATCCCTGAGGGGCTCTAAAATGTGGTCATACAACAGTCACCAAGACGCTACCAGCCCTGTTTAAATGTAGGTAAATATTCAGATGTTATGGCAAGAGGAAGACAGATAAACAGCAAAACTGATGTAATATCATGGCATGTATTTATCGCACATATGTGAAATTGAATATAAGCTTTCCACTAAAACCAAGGTGTGGATTATCTTTCTTTTTTAATTGACTGTCAGCGTTGCATCTTGGAGTTCATTGTATCAGAGATGGATAGGCACTTTCACTGCCTATCATGAAGTTAATTTCATTCTTAGACGAATGGTGGTGATTATGTTGAAGGAAGGTGACTTACTCTAAACCTGCTTCCCCTTTCTATAATAGGCTGCTGCTTTGTGAATGCAATAGCACTATATATGTGGGAATCATCAGGAGTGATGCCAAAGATTTTCTGTATATCAACAAGACGGATAAAGAGCGCCTTAATGTGTGCATATGGATGCATTAACCACACAGTATACAGAGTAATACAGCATTTAAACAGGTCACATAATATTTCATTTCCACTTGTATTTCTGAACTCTTACCATCCATATCGCAAGGACACTGCACCTCTCTAGTGTTGAGAGCAGTGCTTTGTGTTAACATAGTGAGAGAGTTATTGATTAAAGTATGATAAGAAGAAGCTCTAGTCCCAAAGCAGAGCCTCTACAGCTATGATTAAATATGCTGCACCGAGCTTGGACCTATATGTCACAGAAATGCTAAGCTTATGCATCTACAGTGTATACAGTAAATGATCTTCCTCACTAATGAAGAATCAAAGAGTATAAGAGAGAGCTCTGAAACCACACAGACACTGCATTACGCCTCTTTAACACTGAAACAAAAATAGCTCAGGAGTGCACACACCCTACTTTAGGAATCAACTGTTTGTCCCAAATCCAAAATGTGTCATCAGGTCTGAATTATTTGGGACAGTCAAGTAAATTATTATTATCATTATTGTTAGCCACACGAGGACTTGTGGAAGCATGACCTTCGAAGTAAATTAAGTTAGCAGCTGCTTCCTTACATATTATGATTCATCTTTATTTATGTAAGGAGACTGGGAATTATTCAATACTATATGGTGTATATGTACATGTACAAGAACAGGAACCTCAGTGCACAAAGGTGCTCCTGTCCACTCAAATAATGATAGTAATAAGAATATATTACACTACAAAGAACTCAATGCTTAACTCAGACGTAGCTGAAATTAAATACAAACGATATGCAGAACCTGGAAATCAATAATACTATCAAACTTAAGTTTTGGACAATGAAGAAGAATACATAAAAAAAAAAAAACTATAATAGAAAATATCTTAACTCCTTTAAACCATCACATTATCTATATTTATAATGTAAAATCTCTGATGGATATGAACTTAATTTCATATGTTACCATTATGTTTACAGGCAGAGTCAACAGTTTTGTAAACTAAAGCTCCAACTTCGAAACGTAACCTAAGCTTAAACTTGTTCTGATATCACAGCAAAAAATATATCAGCTCTTTAAAACAGACAAATATCCATCACAAATAGTGTTCTTATCTAATAATTTTACTCTAAACCACAGGACAACATGGCCAGAAAAGTAAATACCTTTTCTTTGTCCAAGTTTCAGTAGTGCCAAGATGATGCCGTCAGAAGAAATTCAACTTCCACCTGAAAATAAAATTTTTAAAAAATCATCACCGGTGATCTACATGTGTTCATTTAATATGTTTAGTGGATGAAAGAAGGATAAAGAAGTGGTTTATAATACACAAAAAATAAGACATTTGTGATAGATGCAACATGTAGTGAAGTTAAAATCTTACATTGTGACATAATTTACAAAATGTGCATAAGTGATTCAAACAGATCAGAAGAAGTGACTACATTTTTGTACCAACTTACTCATTAGTTATGATATTTAGCAATGTTTTTATGATGTAATTTTGCATGCCAATTGCATTCTTCTATCTGAGCAATGCAGCCAAAATAACTGTGAGAAATGTCCCCTTGGTCTGACTTTTATTCTTCACCTTATTCCCAATGTCATTCATTTGCCACTGAAGGTAACAAGCCTTTTCCACTCGGTGCTCTGTAACGGCAGACCTTTAATAGCCATTTCCCGGTGTGGCGAGGGGAGAGAGGGGGAACATGTTTATTTGTGTGTCTGCACATGCCTCTCCAGCGATTCTCTCTGCTCCACTCACCCAGCTGCTGGCTGGAGGAGTGATTCATGGGCCTGACAGATGCCTGGTGCAGCTGGATCTGTCCTTGATCATCCCAAAAGCCTGGACAGCACTGTCATTCACCATTGCCCAAATTATCTCTGTATTGACTGCAGAACCCTCTGTGACAGCGCCGTAATGGCTAATTACCCAGGATGCTTTGGGTACTTTTAAACCCCAGAGTGTTCTCTTGCTGTCTTGCCATGCGGCTGCTGCTGCGACTGCGTGTAGTTGTGAGGGCCACCGTTTACTCTCGACCCACCTGAGTACCTTAGCTAAGGATCCCAGAGCACAATGTCAGTGCAGCAGAAAAAGAAACAGCATAATGTTTTGTTTTTCAGAAATTATGCAGTGATACACAAATAACAAAACACTCGTGGGCTGTCGCTTGTGACATCTGATAGGAATGAAATGTGCACATAAATTACCTTTTACGGTTTGCCTGTTCCTCTTCTCTCCTCTAGATGTCTGGAGAATGGGTTTGTTTGTTACACACAGAATAAATGATCAAAATCAGTCATGTTAGACTCATAGGCTAACTTAAATCGTTCTCGGTCTGTAAATACAAAAATATGTTTTATGAAGAAAATGTTTAAGTTCAGTCAAAGCTGCTAAAAGTTTTGTTAAATGTAAATTCAGTCAATTAAGCTTATCTTTAACTATACAGCTGAAATGTTACGTACAGACTGTGAGATGCACTTCAGGAGGAGGATGACAGGAAGAAGAGAAAGGAAAAGAATGGAGAGACAGAAAGAAGGAAAGAGAAGGTGAGGGAATAGAGGGTACAAAATCCCATCCTGACTGTTAGAGAAGATGATGAGGTCCCCTGAGAATGGACAGAGCAGAGAGGGAGCAGCTTTTCCTCACAAAGACTCCAGTAATTTGCCACATCCTGTCCGCACACCCGGCATGGAAGCCACTCTGTCCTTAATTACTAGGATAACAAACCCATCCCCTCCCTGCTCCTCTGGTCCTCTTCTCCTTGTGTTACTTTCCCCCTCAGCCAACAACGCCACCACCCAGGCGTCCCGCGCTCCTCCTTCCCCATCAGTGTCGAGGCAGAAATGGATGGCCTCTGCTGCTGTCTGCAGGCAGTGGACGGATGGACACCAAATAAAGTGATAAAAGCTGAGAGAATGGCCCTGCCTCAGTTAGCAGCTGTGATCTTGATGGACAGGAGCACGATAATGACACACAGCATTCACCTGGATAAACTAGTACCTCTGACAGCCCTGTTTTACACACACATACACACACACACACACAGGAGAAAGGCCTTAAACAAATACACTAGCACTGAACATCTCCAGTTAGTGACATAATGACTGTTAAAATATGCTGATTTTTAATAGTTAGTGCATAATTATTATATAACAGTTATATTGTACCGAAACAAACTATTTTTTTTGTCTAAGGTAGGGCTGGGAGATAAACTGACTAATTTAATCAATTGAGTTTTTGCTCAATAAAAACATGAAAAATCAGACAATTAGAATTGGTGTTTCCCCTGGAGTCCTTTATCCAGTCACTGTCAACAATATTATTTTGCATGAGCTGTTTTTTTTTTTTTTTGCAATTTTTTTTGTTTTGTATTTATTATTGTTGTTTGATCAAATTGGGGTTACTAAAAAAACTATTAATGTATTAGGATTTTTGGTGCATTTAAGTAGACAGAAATTTTTTTTAAGCATGAATACATCACTAATACCGAAAGAAAAATTGAGATTTAATTTTGTTCCTATATTATCCAGCTCTATTCGAATACAGAAATTACACTTTTTTTTTTTACACTGGGTTTCATCAACAGTTCTCAACTCCAAGGAGACCCTGGAATGTGCATGTTAAGCCTAAATTTATACAATATATCTCCCTGATCATTCATTCTATCATATCTACACAGTTTTTCATGCCTGTTCTAAATACTCTGTAACTTTAAATGCAAATGAGCTGCTGCTGCTGCTACCCCTACCCCTTTCCTATCGGTGCCATGGATACCACCATGAAGACACCCTGCCATGGTGTCAGGATGACGTTGGTGATTCTGATCGGTCAACTGGCTTAAGTCTTTCACTGACCTATTGTTTCAGGTTGAATAATCTGAATGGTATCAGTGTAAGTTTCCCTGTTAAGTGAATGTTTTAAGTTAAATGTCAGAGCCCCCAGACTAGTTTTATAGGTGAAAGAGACATAAAAACATGAGCTGTCCACCTTTAATGTAAGAATAGGTCAAATCAGAGTTCATCAAAACCAGGTCTAAAATAAATTAATCTAGATAATAAATTAATCCGAACTATCTACTGATTTAAACTGAGATTATGAAATGAATGAAACACAAATGAATGGAATGGATAAAAAAATAAAGTATATCAGGACCCAGTCAGTATAAGAGAGGGAGACCCAATTTTGGGCTGCCGTGCTCTGTATTGCTTAAGCTTCATAAAATGTTAGCTAGTTAGCCAACCTGGCGGAAAAACTGATTTATTCTCCTGTGAGAAAACAAATGTTGGTCCAATTAACAGCCAAATTAACAGAGCAAATAATGGCTAAATAGAAAAGACAAATAGTTAAATAATAGGAGGCAAAAAAAACAAAAAAAAATTTGAGTATGTAGTAAGAAAAGCACTGGTCCAGACTTTCTTTTTAGCTCCAGAACAGTTTCATGAAACTCTGCAGTTTTGAGTCTGTCTATCAAGTTTCTTTGAGGAATTTAAATATTTTTCTGAGTTGACGTCAAAAAAAGGAAACTATTCTAAAAGTTAAACCTCCTCATGTGTAAATATACTGGACCACATTTTACACTGGAGTTAATGCAACAAAGTACATTTTAATATAGGTTTAGAGTAAGATGAATCTTTATTAATTTTAAGCTACTTTTATACCATGGTTTAATCTGGTTTAAAAATAAATGGGTGTGGTGTATTAAATGTGACTGTGCAATCCTTACACGTTGTAATGACATCACTATGGTGAGACAACAGGAGTATAGGGCCATGGCCTTTTCGTCTGGCCATCGTCTGTCATCCCAAAGATGGCGCAGTGTCTGCCTCAGCTTTATTTGCATTGGCTTTTGCATACGTATGCTTCATGCTTGGATCCTGACTCCACAAAAACAAAACAAAAAGGGGGGAGAGCGAGGACTGACAGTGCATGCTGCCTTTCTACAGAAGATACAGAAAAATCAGCTCAGAGGGAATGACAAAGCTGAATTAGTGCGGTGTGTGTATGCTATTTTCAGTGAGCAGGCAGTGGGAGGATCTGATATTCCTGAGGGTGAAAGGGTTAGAGGGGTGTGTGTGTCTGTGTTACCAGTCACCTGCTGGTAAATCCTATTAGCAAGGCCCGGGGGTTAAACCAACCATCACCATTAAAGGCCTGTCAGGGGAAAGCCCACAAATAATAGGGCTGATCGCTACAACTCACAAATAATAAGGTGCTTTGATAGAGGATAATCAATTAGTGATAATAGGAAGAGACTTGACATTCGGAGTTGCATCTGAAAGGGGAGAAAGAGTCGGATAAAGACAACAACAAAGTGTTGTAGAAAAATAAGAGTTTAGACCTTATTTTCAAGGGATAAAAATGATTTTAACTCACTTTTCTGCAATGTATGTTTTGACATTTACAGGCTATTATTTACAAGGAGAATTAAACTATAGTTTCCTCTGTATGTGCAGAAGTATATATAGTATATGATCTATTTTTTTCATTTATTCACTTACTCATTGATAGGTTGTATATTAGCTGGTGGGTTTAAAGGTGACACAAAGGCAGGTTATTTTAGGTAAAACTAAAATAACTTGTGACTGGAGTTTGCATCTTAACTGTCCAATGTAAAGTTTGTTCACTTCATCTGCAGCAGTTTTTCACTTTAAATGGAACTTGTATGTTTTCCTCTCACAGAACAGTGAGTCTGTAACTTCACCAAACCCAAACACAAACCCATATATTGCCCTTATGCCTCCATCAGAGTGAAAGGCATGGAGCAGATATTGTTAGTCGAGGATTATAGTGTCTCATTTAACATTTCCATATGTTTTCGAAAGCAAGGAAAACGAGGTGAGAAAAAACTGGCAAAGCAAGTGTTAAATGAGATGAGAAGTGACAGTTTACATCTCCAGCCACAATTAACACGTTGATGGCGTTTTTCGCCGGGCCCCTCACAGTGATAATGCCTGTTGTCAAATCTGTTTAGCACACCAAATCTCCTGGAGCCTTCAGCTAGGCAGCAAGCTTTTGACAGATTGAAGGTTCAGAGATAGGCTATCATGACAGATGGAAGCTGGCATCGATGTTCAGCTCTCGCCAATCACAGGGGACCTGCCCCCCTTATTCTGCGGGGCGCAGCTCCGCAACCTTCCCCCCTCTGATGGGAGCAGGGGATGGCATTGTTAAGCAGTGCATCTGTGAGACTCAGTCTCCTCTGATGGAAGCATAAGGCAAAGAGCTCTCAAGCAAAAGACGGCCACTGCTGTAAGCGCATTTCAGATATGATGGGAGGCTAGCTCAAGGGAATTGGGGAAGGGAAAAAGTTTGAAACATTTTGAGGAGCAGAGGAAGACCCAGGAGAGCGGAGAGTGACTGCAGCAAGCATCAGCTATTCAGTAATGCCATCATTAAATTTGATTATCACCTAAATGCTAGCAAATGCTCTGTACAGTCACAGTACAATGGAGTTTGACAGACACGTTTACTTGATAGCTCTGATTAGCAAAATGACATTTTTCGTCTGACCGGCAGAATCTCACCTGTTAA
Organism: Ostorhinchus cyanosoma; assembly: GCA_029814465.1. Classification (NCBI taxonomy): domain Eukaryota; kingdom Metazoa; phylum Chordata; class Actinopteri; order Kurtiformes; family Apogonidae; genus Ostorhinchus; species Ostorhinchus cyanosoma. The sequence goes on along the minus strand of JAPTYQ010000015.1, from coordinate 24,712,180 downwards.
ATGCTCAATACTGAGAGGAAAAAAATCAATTTAGATAACCTTAGCTTGTGTATAAAGTCCTCCTTAGAACTCATACTACAGTATGATTATCCTTAATGAGATCCATCTGAAACGGTGGCACAGGAGAAACTCATTAAACTGAGCTTGTTCTAATCAGACAGGCTTATATGGATTTTGCAGACATCAGAAATTGTTCTGAAAAAGAAAAATACACCAGGGCCTCTGAAACAGAAGAAGGGATTCGATAATTAAGTATCTGCCATGCGCTGATGATATCACGAGTGTTAATGATCACTGTAATGACAGTTCACGCAGCACCCAGTTGATTTACAATACACCTACTGTGAGGCACCACTGTGACAAACACTGCAGCAAACATACCCAAGGAAAAACAGTTTAGTAGAGATTAAAAAGCCATAAGTTAGACCCAATAGGCACTTTTAGGGAACAGAATTAAATGCTTACTTGCACTACAAAATTTCCACAGGTAGATAACTTTGAGATGCAGCATTGTTGATTTACTTGCTGGCAGGCAGCCCTCTAAGTTGTTTGGTCTCTCCCTCCCTGTTTAGGCGAACACATTGTTGATTCAGACCCATCATGTTGAGGCTTGAGGTCACCCTGTCTCAGGCTTGGCTAGTTAGCAGCAGCCCACCTGATGGCCCAGAGGAAATCACAGCAGCAGCACTCACAGGAGAGGGCCTGACAGCCAGGCCCCGCACCAGAGAGGGGTCCATCCAGAGGGGGGGCAGAGAAAGGAGGGTCAGCATGGGGGGAGGGAGGCAAGAAAGGGAGAGGATTCTGGAAAGGAGGAGGGGGAGGTCCTTCAAACGCAGGAGAGACGGCTAAAGAGGACGCTACGGTGCGCTGTGTTATGGTCACGGCTGCATTAAATGAGACAGTCTACAAAGAAAAACTACAAAGACCAAAGGGGGAGAGGCGTATGTAAGAAAAGAAAACAAGGCTGAGGAAGTGAGTGGCACTAACTTACTGGGTGGTATGCCAGAAAGAGGCGAGAAATGATGAAGACAATTCCTGGTTAAGCCACGGAAAAAGAGCAAAAAAGAGAAGGTCCAATCACAAAAGAGTAATGAAGATCCTCGTTCACGTTGTAGTGACGGATGTTTGAATTTTGAATGAAAGCACAGGGATTCCATTTCAGGGGTATATATGGATCTATACAGGGGGCTGGTCTAGTGGTCTAGTTGTCTAGTTTTTTCAACACCTAACAGCAGTTTCTGCTCAAGCAGAAGCAAAACTGCACTGTGTAAATGAAGTGAGGCATCAGTGTAAGTTATCCTGGGGCAGTGATGCTGCTCTTGCAGAGAAAATGTTGGCTGTAAAATGCTGTGATGAACAGCAGACATTTCCAGTTCACAAGTCTCCCGGTCTCTCCTGAGAGTCTGCTTCATCCCTATTATAGCCAATAATAGCCCATTGTAGTCAAATGCTCTTTCTCTTCACTGTGACTGAATGAGGACACATTATTTACTGAGAGGAGACAATGCTAATACACCGCCACAGAAAACTGCTGACAGGAAGAGGGCAAAAATCATAGGTTTTCCCTCCTAAAGGATTTAACACTTCTTTATATTTATAGTTATGTTTAATAACATCACCACAATCTGCCAATACACCTCCAGACAACCTCCACAGGCGCTCTCACTGCAGGTTCAACTACATGATGGTAGACTGGAGAGAACCAACCCGGTGTCTTATTTCCACTCTCTTCAGCAAATAATATTATATAGACAAAGGCACATTTATTTGGTGTTGAGGGAAATTAAAGATGCTACAATATTTTACAGATAAATGCGAAAAATAATGCTTACAAGGATTTGGCATGTGTTTGTGTATAAAGCTTAAATTTATGATCATGATTGGAAAATTGAAAGTGATTATGAGCAATGTCCAAACTGAAATCTAAAAATTAACTAAATAAATGAGACTTTTAATGCTCATTAAATGTAATCTGAAAAGATAAAAGCATCCTCCTCAGATGCTTTTCAACAAAACAGTAACTGCAAAATGCAGATCAAAACCTCAGTGTCCATGTGCCACTGAACACGGTTTCCTTAGCTTTCCATTTTGTGCTTATGTCCAAAGGCATCTGGAGACAAATGCCTCACCACAAAGTCATACACCATTAATGCAGTCAGTGGTGCTGCAGCCTCAGAATCTTATTATCTTAGTTGGTTCAGCCTCATTAGCTGTTCTATGCATATTAATGGATGGGAAATGGAAAACTATACCCCATTTAAGAACAAAACATGCTCAAAGTACTCGCTGCTTTGAGGTTATAGGACATAACTCACTCTGCAAATTGCTATCATCGGGCTCCTGGCAGAACCCTGCTGTTTTCTTTACCCAAAAGCCCCTGGTTCCCTCACAGAGCCAGCGTTTCATTAACCTGCACTGCATTCAGATGCCATTATAGCTCTAATTATGGTACATGCTCTTGTGAGGAAGTGGCTGGGTTCTCAAAGACTTTTATGTTCGCCTGTCCTGTCGCCAAGGCCAGGGTCGTCCCCACTGCCGCCGAAGTTCCAGGTGGAAGAGATGTGCTAATCTCAGATGCATTGAAGCTGGCTTTGTAGACTTATGCAGGCTTATCTATCATGGTCACGACTGCATTAGACATAAGACCTTAAGTTTGCAGGCACTGAAGTAGAAAGGAGAGCAAATTAAATTCTTCTCATCTACCTCTTCAGCTGTGTCCAGATTGCATCAGTCAAAAAAAAAGAAAAAAGAAACTTGTACTCTTGAGGATAACACTAACACCATCCAATGAAGAGGTAAGTCTTTATGTTCTGCTTGTTCTTCACAATAGAAAGACAATGGTGTTACTTACTGGATTTACTGATTAGCAGAGGAAAATAATGACAATGTGTTTGGCGCCCTTCATCCAGCACATCTGCCAACAGACCAATGGAGACCTTAGCTCAAGAAACAAATAAAACCTCTGTCCAGTGTCTCATTATCCATGAAAGTATCTTCTTGGCTTCTTCTGTCTAATCAAAGAGAAAGGAAACACGGGAACAAGCTGAAAAATTCCTGCAGGAGGGAGATTGAAACAGTTCCCTCAGCGATGAGCATTGCTCGCTCACAGCAGATAGTGAAGGTAAGAAGATCCTTTGGCAGGTGTTGCAGGCTGTCAGAGCAGTAGATGAGCTCTGCTGCTGGATAACATCTTGCCAAATGCCCGAAGCTTGTCAGTTAACAGTCTGCCAGAGAGAGGTGGACAGCTACTAACCTCTGAGAGAAAAGACAAAGACCTACCGTAAGTTTCAAAGCATAAAAGAAAAGTATTGAGCTCCCTGAATGCAATTACCAGCACTGTCACATTGATGAGCCACTTCCAAACATGTTTTACTGGGGTTTCTTGCAAATATTGGATGGAAGTTGCATTTTTAAAGCTTTCGACTAAACATGAACAAAATAAGGGAGGTGAAACATGGTCATGGTGAGACTTTACCAAAAAAAGTTAAAGAATTCACTAAATCCACAGACTAATGATCTGTTCTTGTCCAATAAACTGAAAAGCAAACTGTTACCTCAAGTAATGAGAAAAGATCATTGTTTGTACTTAATAATTTCACCAGTTCAATGCAAAACTGAGAACTGAGAATATCACCAGCAGAGGGAACACATTTACAACTTCCAAAACTACAACTGCGCAATATATCGTTTGAGCATTGTCATCGCACTGTACGTGTGCACAAGTCACATCGCAGGTCCTGCAATGTAGGAGCCAAATGAACTCAATGTGTTCTAATTTAATTTAAACTTGGATACCTGACACACTACACGCAGTGATTCACCAATCACAATCCTTCTTAATCAGTTTGCTGAAGTAGACCACGCCCCTGCACATGGAGTGAGTCACTGGTAACAGTCTAAAAAAATGAGCAACGAAGAGAAAATCACAGAAAATGAAGACTTGGTACCAAAAAGAAAAGCAACGTCAGTTATCTGGAATTATTTAACACGTGTTTTGTGTCGACAGTACCTTGCACCTGTTGCCATAACAAGAGGAAGCACAACTAATTTGTTTGACCATTTGTGTCAGCACCACACAGCTATTATATATTCCTGAGTATTTTTTCATATCACAATATATATCGCAGGGTTAAAAAAATCCCAATGTTAGTTTTTTTTCCCAATATCGTGCAGCCCTAATCAAAACCATCAATGAACCAACGCTATGTATCCACAGACTAGATCACTTACTGAAAAAAAGAATAAATATGTGTATTATGGTATCATTAAGTTTTCTCCTTTAAAGAAACACTAACTGATGTCTTACAATCTTCATGTAAGGTACAGTGTGAGCTGGTGGTTTACATTATAGCTCTGTTAGCTTGGCTCTGTTTTTAGATAGAAAACTGCCACAGTAAAACCATATAGAAACTCAGCTCTTGGTACAGTTTGTGTTGTCAATAGCTGCACAAAAGATCTGTTTGGAATTGACAGAACTGTCACAGTTTAATCTGAATTGTGGATCAATAAAGGATAGCAACATGTAACTTTATAGCTTCATAAGCCTCATACTCAAACTCACCCATATAGAAGAAACACTGTAATTTCAGCATCAAACTCCATTCTTTTCATTTAGAGCTGTATCCAGTGGGGAAAACCACAATAGTGCTTCTAGCTTGTATCACTTTGTCATTTTGTTTGACACTAGAAGTTGTCTCTTACTAGTTCTCCTCAACTCCACTTGGTCTACTGGACAAGAGTGACTCACTACTCCCTCTAGTGGCCATGTAAATCACTTAGTACATCACTGTCAATACATTCAGTTCAAATACAACACAATACATTCCTGTCTTTGCCAGAACTGTTTATTCTAAACACTATTAATAATTTTAGTTCATTTTTAGTATTTGATGGTAGACATACTACATATATCTCCTTTTAAGACATTTAATCTAAGTCTTATAGCAAAGGTTTTCATTTTAGCCACATATCTATTTGGGTTTCAAACAGGATTTTGGTGATGCATCAATTTAATCAGTTTCATCAGTTTACATAGAATTCATCTTTGCATTGCACTGTTTAGATTAATCTTGAATTATGCTAGTGCTGAAATTATAACTTTATTAAAGACTTTATCCAAAACAGCCTGTGCCCGATCATTAAAAGTGTGCAAAGTTCCTGTTATACATCTGTGTAGGTTCTCATTTGCCCAGGTCATCGTCCTTCTTGGTAGTTCTTTTCGGTTCAACTGGACTAGTTTAGCTCTTTTGAAAATGTCTGGTCCCTCATCCAAGAGACCTCTTCAGTTCTGAAGTGAACTGTAAAGAACTGAGGAAGTCTCTTGGATGACGGACAAAATATTTTCAAAAGAGCTAAACCAGTCCAGTTGAACCGAGGAGAACTATCAAGAAGTTCCTGTTATATACTATTTCAGGCTTCAGAGGTTTATGAAATGTTATTACATGCCTTTACAGAGGGTTTTTATCTGCCCCAATGCAGAAATGTGTGACGATGTACAAGAGAGACAGAAGAGAAGAGAAGAAGACAGAGGTGGCCTTAACATTCTGTTAAATATTTACATCAACCAGTAAAAATGAGTGTGTTTCCAGTTGATTACGCGCCATATGAGTAACGTGTAGCTCATTAAGTTTCTGATGTAGTTTGTCTCATCCAGGGTTGGAAAAAATCACAGATCATTTAGCCAAAATATTTTAATGTTTGCCTGATCAGATCTTCTTACTGGTACAGTATATCAGTTCTGTTGAAATCCCAGAGTTTTTATCTTGTTTGTGAGTCAGAGTTGTGAGAACATCCAGTAAAGAAGTTCTGTCCATCAAAATACCAGTGCATGGTCTAACAACTATACAATATGCATCTTGTTAATTTAATCAAATATGCTCATCATCACCGCTCGCCTAATGTTTCCACTTTGTCATTTTACTGATTTGTTCGACTGCAGCTGCACTCATTTTAACAAATATATTAATTAACACAATAAAACAGGAAAGAGCAACAAGGAGTAGTTTAACACAGTGAGGTAAACATACAATCATACCACATTCATGCAGAAAATTATTTTTTAATTCAAGACAAGTGCATAGCAAATAGTTTTTCTAATAAAAATCTATGCTAGTAAATGTATTTTAAATGACTTCAAAATGTTTTAGTAGGTTAGATCCTTCTTTCAGTGATTAGTACTGAACACCATGACAAAACTGTTGAAACAGGTCCTATCCGGCCAGCAGGATGAATTTGAAAAGTGCAAAAATTACATTGAACATATGAACAATCAAGGGTGTTGAACTCCTTTTAGTTCAGGTTCCACATTCAGATCAATGTGATCTTAAGTAAAATAATACCATAATAACCTATAAAGAGAGACAACTCCATTTTTCTAGGTTCTAGGTTCAACTGGACTAGTTTTGATCTTTTGAAACAAAGGTAGTCCACTTAAACCCTGAACAACTACCAAGAAGAACAATGACCTGGGCAGATGAGAAACTGAATGAGAAATTGGTCTTATTTTAGTTCTAGACTCTGAATTTTTAACAATAGTATACCTGTTACTAAATGTTTGTGTAACATTATTTGTAATGCACATGTACAGATGATAAGTTGAGGCATAATATTGTGACAACTGCACTTATTTTTCTTACAAAACGTAAGTTTTTTCAGGTTATTTGCATTTTTTGAGAAAGGATAGTTTGTAAATATAAATATTTTCATAATTTAAGGTTTTTATTGCACTAAAACAAAGAGAAAAAGTTGTC
>JAPTYQ010000015.1:24676981-24688722 GCA_029814465.1 Ostorhinchus cyanosoma | reverse complement strand
GACGGGGGGGTGGGGGGGGATAAAAAGCCGAAGTGGGTTTTAAAAGTTCTATGCCACGTTAGCTTTGTGATGAAGTAAAGTGTGCTTGGTAGATTCCCATAGAGAGAGAAGGAAGTGAAGAAGGAGAATGAAAGAGAGAGCATTACACCTATTCCCACCTCTCCTTGTTATCTTTGGTATTCATGTCAAGATAGGTGATTGTGTTGGTCATTAGTGTTCCTATACCCAACAGAGTATCTTAGTTAGTACCTTTGAGGAAAGCTTCATCTTCACTGAATATTCACCTCTATGACTGCACCTGTCTCATTCATCTGGAGAGATGTTGGAGATGTTCTTTAATTTCGCTTTCTTTTTAAGACAAATGAACAGGCTTAATGTAGAGATGTAGACAGGCATGATAAAAATCACTTACATACTATAACCTATAATGAATTATGGAATCATCCACGGTTTCTGAAAGTATTTTAATGATTGAAGAAACTGTGGGTAGGCTTCGGGTCAGCACTTGTCTTTACATTTTTTCAGCCTTCTCATTTCACTGACCCTGCATGGGTGACACTGTCATTCTGCCATTTTCAAATGAGCTCTGGACTAACAGCACACTCTACATTAGAGAAGACGACGACTATGAATAAGAAAATCCATGGCCTATTGTCTGCTAAAATTCCCATTTTAGTCGACAGCCTAAAGGGAGATTTATTTTAATATGAAATAATACTTTATTTGATGAAACCGATCATTAAAAAAAAGAGGAAAAAAAAAAAAACCTCCATGGCGTCGCATGATTCAAAAAACATTCTTGATTTTAAAATAATAGATTAATAACCGACTGCTGCTTCCAACAGCCCCAAGCAGTGAACTTCAGAAACAATTACATGGATGTAAAATGAAAGGAAATGAGGTGTTATGTTTGTAAAATACACTGATACACAGCTTCAGCCCCTGGCCGTTGGATTCCACCATAAAAATAACCGAAGGCAGATTACAGTTTGCCCTGACCTCCAATCTCCTCTAACAAGCGCGGCTACTAAAATCAGCTGCGCCGTCATGTACGGGTAAAGATAATGAGGGCGGCTGCCTGAGGAGAGACCGAATGCAAAACAATTATAGTTAGTTACAGGAGCACAGGTTAATATTCTCTCATGTCCCTCTTCTTACGCATTCCCTTTTGTCCTACATCAATCTTAATGAAAGTTATGAGACCTGTCCGCAATGATAAGCAGCCACTCAGGCGTACTCTGTGTCAAGGCTCCCACATTATGCCTCCCCGTCAGCCTATGTTTTGCATAGCCTAAAGCATCTATTAAAATCCCCTTGTAAAATTCATAAAACAAAAATGTGGTGGGTCAAGTCTAGAGGGAGCCAAAGTAAGCTGCTTATTAGCAGGGAGTCGAAAACACAGATCCAATTACAGATCCTGAACAAGGAGCACTAAGAATCAGCATTGGGGAATAAGTATTTTCCTTTCCTCTCCCCTTCAATTGGCCTAGGTGCAGAGGAGAGAGAGGTATCAGAGAGCAGGATCTACGAATGGTAATTACAGTGGGAGTGTTTAGTGCATGAAGCTGGAGTTGGAGCCATTCAAGTACAAACTCATGTAAATCTTCACTTTGCTTCAGATAGTAAATTGGTCGGGTTTAAGAGGAATCCCAGAAGGAGAGGAGGAGAGGGGCTGCGCCGAGAGGAGCCATGAGCTCCAGAGATATGTAAAGAATCTCTGTCTGGAATTTAAAGGGCTACAAATTAGACCAGACATTAGCCTTTTTCTTTTACAGAGCCAGCAGAATGTGAATGAAACAGAATAAATAACTATAAGACGGCTTTTCCCCCCTTCTTATAAGATGACATTAATCCTTTCATGTGCAATGACAGCTTACAGGGTTTGACCCTCTCCCCAGACAGCCATATAAAGCCAGGAGATTTCTTAAGATCCCAACAAGAACAAGCTTCTGTTAATAAGAGGTCCTGATAGAGGTCTCCACCCCACATTTAATACTCCAGTTTACACCAACTTACCCTGCTCAACATGCTCAACAGATGGCTCTTATTAAACCAATCAACAATATTGTGAAATGTAAATCCATTTAGGGGTTTATTTAAAGTCGAATTGTTCCGTAGCTGTAACAAGCGGACGGCACTTTTACATTTTTTTCTTCCTGAGTAGTGAAGGCTGAAGTGTCTCTCAAGCGTACAATAGCGTGAGCATTTGAGCCCTTTGAAAGAAAAAGATCAAAAGCGGCAAGTCCTCCTGCTGCTGCCGGGTTTAAGCTGTAACCAGCACAGACCCCGCTCGCCACATCTCGGGTAGCGCATAGTGGTGGGTGGCGAGCTGACTGATTGCCAGGAGTGTACTGTCAGCATCACTCTCTCCACAGAGGACCATGATGGGGGGACAGTGTGTGGGCAGTCCATATGGACCCCCACACCAATACTACATCAGCTCTGCAGAGACGCTGGCAGCCTGCATCCCTCATAATGACCTCAGTGGGTAATGTGCTACACTAATATCTAGACAGGGTAATTCATTTGCGCAAATGGACAATCCATCACATTTTTGCAGACAATAAATTCTACACTGAGGTGAATGGCGCGGTATCTGGTTTTCAATATATTCCTGAAAAATAATTGGGTAAGTTAAAAAAAAATCAATACCCGTGTACTGGAATTTCTATAAGTGATCTTTAGTGAGATACACTCGTAACAAATTTCCTTCATTTAATTGCTTTATTTGAAATTGGAAAGGTTTTCAGCTGTACTATTATAAATGGGGAAGACTGAGAGCCTATAATTTGTACACAAACAGCAATAAGTTGTATCCATCAGGGTCATTACTGTTTAAAAACAATAGATCTGCAGAAACCATAGACCTTGCCATAAATTTCTGGAAATATCAGCATATACTACTTCTTATAAAATGTAATCGGATACTAGTTACCCTGTTGAAAATGTAATTCATCAGGTATCTATTTTAAATACTTCACTTGTGAAATGCAATTCATTACATATGAATGCTTAAAGTCCTGATGCAAATTCAGACCAAAACTGTAAATTAATGTGAGTGATTTTTTTTTATTATTTAAGAAGAGAAATGCTGTCAAATTTCCAGCAAAGATAGGTATTCCTTATTTTGCACATAAGCCTATTACTAAAAAGAATATATTTATATGTAACTAATGTAATTTTGATGCAACTGCAGCTTTTTTCTCAATAGCCATAAGTGATTACATTTTGTTTAATGAGTGCTATAATGCAGTTATATGTAACTAGCTGCTGTGTTGTGGTTTCAGGTTTGTCAGTGCCCATTTTTGTGCATCATCTTTACCTTTTACATTCTGATTCTGACACACTGTCTAATAAAAATGTTATTTGAGTTTCTAAACTGTGTTATATACATTACAATTGGTCATACTGGAGGCATGTCAGAGGCTAAACTAAGTGCAAAGCCCTCACAGTCTTAAATAAATGTTAACACAAGGATATGCCTTAACAGACACTTCTGTATAATTACCAGCCAGTGTTACACACCTGACATTATCAGCAAGAAGCCTACATTACAAATGGTCTTCCTTTGAAAACAGCAGCAAAGTGGCTACTCTATATTACATCACCTTAGATTTTTTTTTTTACCTGAAGCTCCTTTTATTTCCACTGTTTCCAATCAATTTCATCTTCTGCCAAAGGACTGATACAAATACAATTTCTATTTACTCAACAGGAACAGACAAAGCAAACAAAATCTGCACGATATGCACTCCACAACAACATCTGCTAGTCAGTGTATGCAGATTAATTGGAAGTCTTTGTGCTGTGATTTCAGTTGAGTGCAGTTTGACTAACATCTTAACCTACTTAGTGCAATTAGTGCTTCATTAGAGAGGCTAACTAACTATTGCTTCTCTCCATAATGATGTGCAAGAGTGTAGACATAAAAGTACATAATCAATGGTTTCCAATTACTCCACAAGTGCAACCACTATTTCAAATAAACTGGATAATAATATAGAGCCATTACAAAGTCTAAGGTAGCAGAACCATTTAATTGCAGTGCAGTTCTTCTCAGCTCCAAGATTTTTTCACACTAATGAAGTGTCATACAAAAAAGGCTGTATTGATTTTTTCACCACACAGCCTCCACCACAAATATGTAATTATCCTTTTTATATCTGGCAGGGGATTAAAGTAATCTATAGTATCTAGCCTTTGCGCTTCCCTGACAGGGTTGTGTGGGGCTTTTACCCTTTTCAAAATATGCAGCTTTTTGATGAATGAACTTTAGACAAAATGCTGTTCTGTTCTATATTGTTTTGTCTAAAAACCTGTATTCTGAAGACATCATGCTGCATGTACAGCTGCCTGAGCTTTCAGTACACAATCATGGCATTTCAAGCCCTGTCATCTATGAGCCAGGCAGTTAGAGCTAACCATCAGCTAACACACACACACACACACACACACACACACACACACACACACACACACACACACACACACACACACACACACACCCACACAGCCTCCACATTCAGACACAAACCCGAAAAAAACAGAAACAGCCACACACATCCACACACTTACACAATTTCTTTAGAGATCTGTGTGAAGCAGTAAGCTCAATAGAATTCATCACAGCTGGTTAATAAGGTTAATTTAATCCAATGATGTGTCCATGAAAATCACTACTTCCTCTGGAGCAACACACACAAAAGCTCCCTGCTGTTCACTGTCAAACGCACAACACATCCACACTCATCCTCAGGCTTCACATAATAACAGCCTAGTCCATTTAAACTTTAGACCAGCTTCTCCTCTCCTCTCTCTCTCTCTCTCCCTCTCTCTCTCTCTGTCTGTCTTTGCGTCTCCAGACCTGAGATGGACGAGCAACCTTAAGACTACCCCACGCTGGGCTGCCCTTCACGATAATAAAAAGCCATTACCTTGACCGCTGACACGAGGCCAAGTGTGAGGGTCAGAGTGATATTTATTGATGAAACTCTGAGCTCCCAATCTGCTGCACTCAGTGCGCATCATACAGCTGTCAGCACAGACAGGGATCAGGCAGCATGATGGCCCTCGACATGGCCCATCTATAATTTATGAACTACACAGAAAACAACCAGGAGACAACAGAGAAGCCCCGGCTGCCCAGGGATTACCCTCCAGCCCAGCTAAAGAGATCTGAACGAGAACCATCTAAGGGCCACAGTGGGCCACGCTGATATGGGGCAGCAGGTAAGCACAATAGCTGGTGTTACATATTCAGAGGGGCCTCACCGGGATCCATCTCTCTGGAGGACACTGTTGTGAATAATATAATAGACAGTGTTTACAGTGGGGATGTAAAGTGAGTGCGGTGGTGCATCACACACCCCAGCACACTTCAGCTGAGCCCTGTAAATGAGCTAACAGAGGAGCAGAAGATGTAAAGTTTCACACTTTCATCTACAAAGAGCCGTGGGACAGTCCAGTGGCAAAAACCACCGTTGAAGATGACCATAATAAAGCATTTTGGTAGAATTTTTCTTATTATTAATATGTGTATCATTACCAGGCTTGGGAAGGTGACTTTAAATCTGAAACTAATACTCTTAGACTTAAAAATCACAATAGTATTAAAAAAAAATTTGGTCACTATCCTGATCCAATATACACATTATTAATGTACACAATTTGATTAAATATCTGTTACTGTTGCGCCACTTCAATATAGGGCTGGAGAATATTAATTCATTATTACTTTGGGAGAATTGTGAAATAAATTGCAAAATTGAGATTGGCGCTTCTTCAACTCAACTCAGCTTTATTTAGTTCTTCTGGGAATCTTTGTCACTCAGCAAAAATCCATTACAAAAACAAACACAAAACCCTTGCTGTAATTTACTCAATATTTTATTTTCACTTTATTTCTTATTTATTTCATTTTTCATTATTTGATTTATTTAGTTTTTTGCACGTTGAAGCCCTCTTAGCCTTCTGCTTTATTGTCCCTGCTATTATATATATATATATATATATATATATATATATATATACATAACAAATGTGCAAAGAAAAATATAGGAAATATCCCACATCAATATTAAGGGCATTCCATATGACTACAATAACAATACAACTTTAGAATAAAAAGTGGGGACACCAAAGATTATTTTCATAAAAATGTTATCTACATATTTTGCTGCCATAAAGTGACATTAAGTGCACGGAAACAAATTTTAATTACTGTAAATGTTACAAAACTAAGCCAAAGATTTAGTTCCATTGAGTTACTCTTTGAATCACTAGTTAGGAGCATTCATGAAATAAAAGTTGTTTTCTTTTCTTGGTCAACTAAATGCTTGCAGGTGAAATACTTCAGCTCAATATTTTTTTTCTATTTGTTGTTTGTCCGGCTATTCCTTTGAATTCTATTGAGGAATGGGCTTTTAGATTCATAGTGGTAACTGTATGTATTTAACTGTACCTACTTTGCTATTCACACCGCATATTCAACTTTATATGCACAGCCATAAACTTATTTTAGACTGGGTATGCTACCAATATACATGTATCTAAAATCAAATGTTTTTCAGACTTTAATAATAACAGATACCCTTTGTATCCTAGTTTTTTAATGTTTACCAGTACGCCCATGTATTCAGTTACATAGTAGGGAAGTAGTAGCAGTGATAGTAGTAGCTGTATTTAATCCCCACGGATAATAAATTTGTTATCAACGACCAAATTGGAAATGGGTTTGTTTGTAGCAGTGATAATTCTATCAGCATTTTATTACTATCAAGTCTAGTGTCACATCAATATGTATCAAACCCATCCCACTTGTGTTGGTGCTGAACCATAGTGCTGCAAATATTGCTGCTGTTACATAATTATTTTCTTGCATTAATGAGAATAAAACCTGTTATATTATTTAGGGGGTTGTTGTTCTTTTTCAGCTTATTCTAAATCCCACCAGACAGTTCTTGGTGGAAAACTTTAATTGCAAATACACTTCTGGCCCATTTTTTAACACTAGGGTATTCTGTCTCCATTCTTGAATTCCCAACCAGATCAAATGCAATCCTTCATCGGCCAATTTCCCTGACACTTTCTTTTTATCCACTGAATTCATCTTTACATGCTGCAGACAGACATATATTGTTTCTGATCAATAAATAACCATATAATTGAATACTGCTGCATCCCAAATGAAGCCCTCATTTACCAAGCTTCAGTAAACAGGGTGGATTCTTTGCCTATCTAACGCTGACATTTCAGAATTCAAACACATTCAGGGCAGTGTCAGTGCACAGAGCTTCTGTATCCCACTTAGGCTCTCTTTTCAATATGGAACTATCTTCACCCAATAAATTATTCTGGGCATCTCCAAAGTCATTACACATTTATTTTGATCTCGCATCATAATTCACAGCTTGGCGCACAATGTATTTTCTCAAAATGCATGGTAATTCCTTGGTGCAGAGCAAAGTTATGATTCATTTATACTGGAGTGACAGCATAATGCAGAGACGTCAAAATCCATTAAACTGTTCAATGTCTTGGGGTTTATTTTTAGATCCAATTGAGATTTAACTGATGGTGAAAAATATACAGTCAGGTGTGTTTACCTCACCTTTAGAGAGAATGTGTTATGGTTCCAATTAATTTGTTATTCCTGTCACTAAAGGCATTGTCTATGTCAAAACTGTCACAGCGCTTTAGGCTTTGTTTTCAGGAGAATGGCATTTAATTTCACTGTATACTTTTATAACTGCACTCATTTGAAAGGTGTGTTTTCTATTCAGAGCCACTTAAGCTAAATGCATGCTGATTTGATTGCTCATCACAATGGCAGATTGCAAAATTGCTGGCTTGTGCCTTGACCAGTGAGCTAGTTAAATGATCATCCACAGTTTAAAAGACATTCAATTATCTTATGTGTAGCTCCAGAGATGGCTGCTGAGAGCCGGGTTCTGCAGGCTGAGTGGATGTTAAATTGCATTACTGTGGACATAATGCTACCACTCAACACTGTTTCTTTTCTGAATACAATATGCATGCATACTATGCTGTGGCACTGCACAGTTTCCAATAGAGCACATTTTACATAACCAAAAAAGTGTTTTTTAATGCTTAATAAACAATAACGTTATTTGTTGTTTCTGAAAATGTAATCTTTTCTCTTAAATAAAGTAATTCAGTGCATTTTCTACAAATAAATAGCAATGCAAAAATAAAATGAACATATTAAAAGTCACTTTATACAACTGTACACACTTGTCTTTGTAAATTCCATTGTGTTCTGATTGCGTACTACTCAGTGCGGTGGTTCCTTTGTATGAAACCCTGCACTGAGTAGGGCTAGCTGCTCAGTGTCTGAGATGGGAAAAGGCAGGCAGGAGGGATTTTTTTTCTTTCTTCTACAAGGATTTTTTTGTGTGCAGTTATGGTCCATCATTATTAAATGTCTCTTGTTGGATGGGAGAGGCGCTTTATCAAAAACAGCCATTCATCAGACGCTGTGCAAGACAGCTCACATCTGACCTCTGCGGCAATAATGCCGCATCAAGTAGGCCAACTACCTAGTTTAGCGGCAGAGCAGGGAGCAGGGGCCGGCTCCAAGATTAAGTGCGCTGTTTCAGGTTTTCATTCCCAGGGGCTCTGCTGGCTGATGTTGTATTGATTGCAAAAGTTTACCAGTAAGTATCACAAACAACAATAGCCAGGTCAACGATCGGTGATGCCTGAACCGCTATTCCCCGGCGGGGGGCTACACGTTCAGGGCTAAAGCACTGCCATCATCATGGCTGTGTGCAGGGTGCAGAGAGGGCTCTCCTGAGCTGGGGGAAGAGAAGTGCACTGGCTGTTCCTACTGACATTTAGGAAAGCGATATGTCAGTGTGAAATGAGCGAGTGTGAGATAATTATAAGCCTTTGCATTATAAAAGGCTGCATCGACAAACTGTCGGATTGGCCTTCCACAGAGGCACCAGGCATGTTAGGTACTCCTGCATAGGCTACTCTTTATCCCATTTAATGGTTTGGTCATTTTTTTAAACATCCAATGTAAAGATCTCTTACATCTACATTAATGTGTTAGAGACTTCAGCTTCTCATATGATCAAATAATCACAGTGTATCCTGTTTTCGAATATTTATGATACATGTCCAAGAAAAGAACTGTTACCAACAAGCATTTTTTTTTCTTAAAGGAAACTGCAGTACATAACTGAAAAAAGGGCTGAGCAGTAAAGAACAGGATTCACCCTGAGGCCATCTTCGGCAGGCTGAATGATGGTGCATCCTTGGCCCTGCATGGAGGACAGCACACAACCCTCCATCACAGTGCCACCAGACCATTACCCGGGGACTGCAACGGCCAGCCGCACCAAGCAGGCCTCCTCCACTGCCCCATGAAGCTAATCATGTGATTTGATGCAATGACAGAGTAATGACACAGATTGGTGGTGTGTTCAGCTTCCCCCTGCTGGAGGCTACAGAGGCGGTGGTAAACACATGAGACTGCCTGAACCAGAGCCACAGATACCACATTACAAAGCAAGTTACAGAAGATATCCAAGTGCTCTCACAAGTGAAATCAAGATTAATGGTGCTGCTGAGGGATTCTTTTATGTCCTTGAGTATCTATATTTCACCTAATGAGGGACATTAGCTGTAATAAAACTACTCAGAAGTACAAGCCGTTAATTAATGCTTCCACATTACCAGTGAATGAGAATAACTGAGTTGTAGGACCCATTGGACCAAATATTAAAAGTGCAATCTGTGGACTCATAATTTCCACTGCTCTGTGCCAATTCATCATTCTAGCCACTAAGATATATTCCTGTTCTAAATCTCTAAACCAGTATTGTTAAACTTAGATTACTATACTGCACATCATTCTTATTATGCTGTGTTCAGCAAGGTTTTAAATGACCATATCTGTTTACTTCTTATATTGAAGAGGGAAGCAGTCTTTCAATTAGGGAAAAAAAAATCTATTAGTTCATGCAGCTATCATCCAGTCTTTAGCAGCCCCTGCCACGTATACTGAAACAAATCTGTTATTCAGGCTGCAAATGAGAACACCCCGCATACACAACCAGGATGCCACAGCCAATCACAACCAAAATAGTTCATGCTAACTAAGCTAATGCTAATATTCCAGAGTAATAAAAAAGTAACATTCAAGAATTCTCATCAGTTCACCAAACAGCCCAATTCATGACTACACATTTCACGTAAAGTAAACAATAAACCTACACTTCTGTCTGGTTTAGCTCCTTCACCATCACGCGCGCAGCAGATACCTCGTCACTCTTCAGCATCAGCCCATTAATCCTCCATTTAGTCCCCTCCCACTTTCTATGCTCATATATAGCAGTAGAACTGACCGATGCTGGTATTTTCATCAATACTGCGATATGACAATGGGCATTTCAGGCAAGCTAAAGTCTGCCTTAAAAGTTAATAAATTAATAAATTAATAAAAAAAAAAAAAGTGAATGTTTTGCATTTGACAACACAAAGTTACATCAAGCCCCAACTAGCTCTGCACTGAGGTTAATTAGTAGTGACTGAGATTTATCGCATTTATCGCATGCCATATGAAAATTGATATATGGAAAAATTTGCATTTTTGCTTGAAATCTTTAGCTTGATGCACCAGTCCTAATACTTTTATTGGATATTGGTACATTACTGATCCAAACAGCTGGACTGGATATCACTGTTCCATCTGCGACTTACAGTTTGTTATTCCACGTGTTATTCTGCATGAGTGTGCTATACTCTGCCAGTCTAAATAATTACCAATCTAAACACAGAAAATCCCAACCTAATATAATAATGTCATACAATTTAAGAATGGTAATATTTGTAGTATTGACGAAAAAAAAGGTGTTCACTTTTGAGGGATTTGATTCTGTTACACCAACAATAGTTTGTATATTTGCTAGTGCATGAGCATGTATTGATTTTGATAAGAATTCAGAAAATGAACATATTTGCCATTGCAGTTTGTTTTACAAAGTTAGAAAGCAATGTTAAAGTGAAGCCTGATGACACATGACAAAATTATGACAGTCTGTTCCTCATATTGACAATTGTTGCTTATAAATTTAACACAAGTATCAGATCAGGGCCTGGTATCAGCCGATACACAATGCCACAGTATCGTTTTGTATCGTTTCGTATCAGACCTGAAGAAATAGGATCGGTGCATCCTTAATTTTAACACACCAAAGCCTTAGGGTGAACTTCATTCTGATATTAATGACCTGTGTAGCCAAATTAAACTTTACCTCTGTTGAGTTGTTAAAATTTCCTAATTGTCAGTACTCTTGCATCAGACTTTATTAAAAAAATTGTTTCCAGATCCTCATACACCACAGAAATACATCTTACTAACCTCCCTCTAAGAGCACCTTTATCTGGGCTATAATCCTGGCTGTAATGTGCCCTCGTTAGGAAAGCACTGCTGGCCCACACCAACAGCAACACGGGAAAGGCCTCAGGCACCACTGGAATTAATTACAGACAAAAGCGATGGTGTTTGCAATTGTCATGCCAAATTTATCACTAGCCACTTAATGTGCCTCATCTGAACTGATCCACACTAGCTGAATTGCCCCAGGGCATCTATTCTTCGTTTTCCAGGGGTGGGGTGGTAGTAGTAGTAAGTGAGCATGTCTTTGTGTGTGTGTGTGTGTGTGTGTGTGTGTGTGTGTGTGTGTGTGTGTGTGTGTGTGTGTGTGTGTGTG
>JAPTYQ010000015.1:24653670-24670047 GCA_029814465.1 Ostorhinchus cyanosoma | reverse complement strand
TAGATAGATAGATAGATAGATAGATAGATAGATAGATAGATAGATAGATAGATAGATAGATCGATCGATCGATCGATAGAGTGATTACATTCAAGAATAATAATTTGTATAAATGTATAATGTACAAAGCCCATCTTTGATTGATAAGCAAAGATATTATAAATAATGATAAATGACAATAAAAGTTCAGCACCTAAATAGTTGGTATTACCAACTAACCAATCAGGTGCCATTAAACCATGGAAGAAGCAGAGGTCACAATGATATAATATCATGAAAAACACAAAGTTTCAAATGGTGGGAAGTCAAAATATAGATGAAATATGACATTTCTCCTGTGTTCTATTTCATCCAACTGTTTCTACCAACAGTGGTTTAAATGGCCAATACAATATAATAACAATAATTTGCAGCAGGAAAAGGGCAGTAGCCAATTAATCGACCCCTTTTGACATAATCAAAAATGAACAATCCTAGACAAACTGGATAATAATTAATCAAGAACTGAACCTTAAACTGACAATAACCTTTATTTTTAGGAATTATTTTTTTCATGGTCTGTAACTCCACTTGAGAAGCCTAACATTAGCCTTTTAACACTATAGGAGCCATTTTATACTGAGATAGGTTGTAAAATGTGCTTTGAACACAAATTAATCAGCTAATGGATTAATTATTATTTTTATGCAGGTGAATGGAAATGATCATGCAAAATATGGCAGTAAGCTCATATAACTGCAATACAACAATTATTTAATAATCATATTTGGTAAGATTATATTGCTCGGTATAATATGGGAGTAATATTGTGGACAATATTGCCATTTGAGACTATTTTCTTAGTTTATCAAGGACAATGCACACATGTATCGTTTCAGCTTCAGACATACAAACTTGAATCAGTATTAAAAAAAATGAACCCCCCCACTCCACTGGTGCACGCTGAACCCTGTTGCTTTGAACAGCAGAGGTGAGAAGGCCCTGCTTCTTCTCTTCACTAATCTGCCTCTACAATGTTTAATCAGCACATCAAAACATTGAGGGAGAGGAATTTCCGTGCTTGGTGAGCATATTAGGGATGCAGTCACAGCGTTAACTAGCATTGATGAACTGTTTGCTTATGCAGTAATAATTAACTTCCATTACATTACTTTGTGTGATTACTTTCTTAATTGCCTGAATTATGCATCAATTTAATATCTAATAACCAGTCTCAGACATTAGACACTGTTCAGACACAAATTGCATGTAGTTTCCTAGCTTTAATTAAACACACCAGAATAAATGAAACGATGTAGGATGGATGTCTTGCAGTGATTTCCTGGGTGCTTAAATATGCTATTTATTATAAAAGCATATAAAATTCACTTTCTCCTCAGGAAAGCAAACCACAAGATGCCAATTATAGTATGCAAGTTGCTTTGCCATGGCTTTTTCAGAAACTCGACTAATAAATTTGTTGAGTGGGACTCATTGTTATATTATGCTAATACATTACTATGCCATTTTTTAAGTTTCAAATTCTGTGTGCAGAGCAAAACATGTCCCCAAAGATGATTTTAATTATATGGCAGAATGGGCTCTTGTTGTGCAATGTTTTTGTCTTATGCTATAGAACCACTGAGCTGGGACAATAAATGAAAATACATGCAGATATTTCATTTATTTATTTATTTTATATTTAATGCTACATATCCCTTGCATATTCTCTGCGTGAGATATGGTCCTGTTCGTACAAGATGAAGTGTTAAATGAATGACCTAATCAGAAAAATATAAAACACTATAAAGGTATTACAGCCACAGAGCAATTATAGGAATGTTATTTTAGAGACGGTGCGGGTCGGTGCATCAGAGTGAAAAAAAAGCCTTCAACCCAAACTAAATGACGTTCCTCATCTCTTGCAATGTGATGCAAAAATAAACATTTTAGAATTGGGCTCATCTTTTACAATTGCTGCCCTCTTGGTACCTGATTTGAATGTGATTTACAGGTAGTAAAGCAGCTGTATGTCATACGAACAGACTATAATTAAAAAGCCAACCCATGGAAGCAGCAGGTCATTCAATGAATTGATATTAACTTTTAGTCCTCTTGTATCATCATTTTAGCCTCATTCAGAAAGTGACACATCCACTTAAAGAGAAAAATGAAGCCTATTTTCCTCATCAGCAGTATTTTGGGAAACATACATGTAATGGAAAAAAAAAAAACATCCCCCCACCTTCCCTTACACACACACACACACACACACACACACACACACACACACACACACACATCTAAAAACAGCTTATCAGCAACCCCTCTGTAAATTGTCACTAAAACCTATATTTTATAAGAATTATTGAAAATTATATATTAATTTAAATGTTGTCAAATCGGAGCAAAGGGGAATAAAAAATACCTATGCCTGAAATGTAAATCTATTTAGCTGATCTAAACTTATGCAAATCCCTCTGACTGGTGTTAGGCCTGGCAGCATCGTTAGTCTGCTTTTTAAATGATCTCCAGAGCTAGTGAGCTGCTGGCAATGCAAGGTTAGACAGAAAATGATGGCAGCAGGCGGATGCTTCACAGACCTCATGATAGTTTCCGTCTGTCATTATTTACGTCTGACTAGTCGCGTCATGTCAGCTACCTAGAGAGACACTTTTAATGTGAACCCCCCTCCGTTTTCCTATTGCTTTTCACAAGCAGTGTAGTATACCATTATTTCTTTGCTTCAGTACCTTTAGGTGAAACTCGCCCTCCCATCAGCCAGAATCAAAGACAGATCCTCTGCTTGATATAATACATGCCTGTGTTCTTACAGAGTTGGCGCGGGAGATACATACCACATTGGAGAAGCAATTCTGTATCTCATTTGACTAACTAAATAAAAAAGGGAGGAAAAAACATGGGTTGATGTGGTGCTTAGGGACCTAAAATCTGTATCTCAGATGATTTTAGAGGGTAGGGCTGCACCAGCAGTTCCGTAATTAATATCTGAAATGTTTTAGAGTTACTTTTGTACTGTAAAATGCCGTATATGTGTGTACACTCACTCACTACGATAACATTTTGTGATCAACTTATGAAACTGTGAAAGCATCTTATGAGTACTCTCTCACAACATACAAATTTATTTCACAACGGTTACCCTGTGGCTCGATAAGATGGCCATTTATCACAGCACTACCCATGAATCAAGTCACGCTGTAAAATCGATCATTGATTCACCTTATTCCCTTGTTTTTCCATCTGAGCCACATAATGATCATTAAACTGACCACAGCATGTCCAAAAATGGATTTATAATACACTGAGCACAGTCTGAAACATCACAAGAATGGCGTCCTGAGGAAAAAGGCGACACAGATATAGCATACAAAAAATAGCATTAATTTACTGTAACCTATGACTGCAACACTATCTGCTCAAGCTTAAAGAGCACTTGGGCTGTGGAGCTAAAAACCACAGGCCCAGGACCTCTTGGCTTGAGTCCATCTCTACGCTTTGTGCACGTGATCCCAGCCTAGATGAGCATGCTTTAATGGGGCTGCTTAGCCCCATCATGACCCAATGAGTGCCGGCTGTGGAGTGGATGTGCTTGGTGTGCGTGTGTGTGTTCCCAGCAGGGAGACAGTGCCTTATGAAGGTCACAACTGCAGCAGTCTGGGGCTCTCTAAGTGAACCCTGGAGAGGATAACGAGCCACATCTACCGCTCTCTCTTTGTGCTCTCACAGCCGCTGATCCACCTTAGAGCAGGAAAAGCTAAACACAGTTAGCAAAGCAAAAATCCACCACTGAATAGCACAAAAAATTCATTCAGCTCCTAGTGAAAATGTATTTCCAGTTACTATAGAAAATTATTATCTCTGCAGTGCCTAAAACACATCAGTCCTGACCCCAAATGAGAAATGCAGTGTTTGGCAAAGCAATCCCTGTTAAGCCTTTACACAAAAATGGAAAAAACGAAAAATACTATTTGTCTCATGGGAATTTCAGTGCTACCACACTGTGTGACAGTATTGCCCTGTGTTATGGCCACCTAATGGACAATGTAGCATTAATTCAGCTTCAGATGAACAGGCAGGACAACAGAATCAAAAATGAGGAGGGGGCCCTAGGTGTATGAATTATGCATATTACATTACCATAACCTTACAATACACTGTGCAACAAAACAATGTGGTGAAAATTGGGCTTCGACTGAGATATTGAACAATTTCCTACATGGTTCTTGCCTACCTTAGAAGTGAAATTGTATTTAGCTTCCTCAATAACAGCCAAGCCCATATGAGATTTCTATGTTCACATCCAGTTCAGTGGAAAAAACACTATGTAAACAAGTCAAGGATAATTGAAAAGAAAGTCTCTTGACTGCTTTCCCAGGGACCTATCATTCAGGTAGATGGGAATTTGGTTAAATGGCAGGAGAGAAATTACTTTTTTCATTGATTTTCCTTTGGACATCAAAGGTAGATAAATGAAATGGAGCAATTTACTTTGTCTAGCACTGAAATGGTATTCAAGCAAAACATGTCAGAAACTATTATTTGCAATCATGTTGCTTTTATTAGTTAGGAGGAGAAATGGATAAATGAAAATGCACAAAGGGATTTACTTGACTACAAGACATTTTCAGTATGTATTAGGCCAGAAGTTGCGGCAAGAGACACATTTAGTCACAGAGTAAATAAAGTAAAGAAATAAAGTAAATTGCATTTAAACAATGTTTGTGCAGAAACATCCTTTGAAAATATATTTCTATGATCACTAGAAATACGACACTACAAGAAAAACGCTCTTCTATTTCAGTAAAGAAGAAATAAAGAACACGTATTCCGGATTTTCAGGATATTAACATGCTTTAGATGTCGTCAAAATGACTGGAAAAACAAACACTACAACTGCGCTTCATTTCCGATAATCTCGTCTGATTTGTAGATGAGTCTTGTAGAGGAGCCTGCCTTTAGCTGAAGCACACATTTTCGGTGTGCTGTGTAAAACAGTATGTGGTATTGGTAACTGCTTCTGTTCAAGCCTTGTAATCATTACCTGGCATCTTATTGCCTCTGTGGCTTTTAAAGCTCTTGTCTCACCCCCAGAAAACAGGGAGTTATAGCTGATCTTTTATTAAAACTTTAGGAGAGCGTCCCCCTCCAGAGGGGGTGGAGGAGGAGTGGGACAAATTAGTGTTGACAGTAGACACTTAAAGCAGGAAAATCACAGGCCCACTGGGAGGCAGGAGCCACATGGGGCTCCGCGCCTGTGTAAAGAACACTCCAGATTTCACTTGAGATGCAGTCGCCTTTTAACAGGGCAGGGGGAATGTCAACAGACCCTCTTGAATGAACCAATAAAGCCACTAAAAGGGGAGGATTAACCAGCTGATATCAGGGACAGCGGTTTGTTTTCAATGCAGCCCCCCTCTCTGGAACATGGCCTGAAACACATTGGGCGGAACATTTCCTTTGCTAAGCATGCTGCTCCTCTGCCAAAATGGTGTACTTAATTGCGCTAATAATTGATTGTGGTCACAGCAGAGTTAACCATATAATTCTATTCCGACTTATCTACAGGACAGGGTCGTATGGGGGTACAAAATCATTACTTCGTATTCATTTTAAAATAGAGATGGTTTCCTATGACTTCTACTTCTGACTTAAAATGAACTATTTCCCTCTTAACTCTTTTGCATGGTAGTTGCTCTATTATTGCTTTTATTGCCCATTTATCAGAGAGCGCTGCTGTTCGCAAGTGAGGCTACACAACATGAAACAGTAATTACAAGACATCAGGGGCTTTCAATCTCCTCTTAATTTCCCAACAGCTGTGATGAAAAGCCCTTGGTCCAATTAATGTGTCAAAATATGACCCAACAATGTCACGGCCTTCTCACAACCCCATAAACATCACATAAAAGACAGGCTTGAAATAGATGTATTTCAAGCACAATGACAGTTTTTAATTTCTATAAACCACAGAGCAAACAAGTCATTTTGTCGGTTTGTTTAGGTGTTAAACATCACTGAACACGAGTAGAAGGTTAAGGAGGGGAGTCGGTAACACTTGATACAAGGATAAATGTAGAGGTGTGAGGTTTCAAAGTTAAGTATTTAAAAAGGAGACTGCAACATGAGAGGACTGATAAATATAGACTAACAACAAGGACTCAGACAGTAATAATAGAACAGCAAGGCCCGGTCCTGGCTCTTAACATATTTGACATCATTACGCCATAAAACATTATGAATGAAGATGATTAGACTTAACCCAAATTAAATGATTAGCAGATGATTAGTTGGTAAAGAGCACATCATCTGAGCTTTCTTCTTTAGATCCACATCCCACACATCAGAATCGTGTTATATGTTCATCTTTTCAAGTCAGCTTTTAACTCAACTTGAATTTGGTACACAGTGGTTTATTTCATGTGTACTAATGCACTTCAGTACCTAATTATCTGTGATACTTACTGTAATTATTAGAGACCCACTGTGTATGGGTTTTCTAGCATTGCCAGGTTATGTAGTGATATGAATATGTAAACTTAACTGCTCACCAAAAGCACCTATTGATCTAAAATGTTTAATAACTTTGGAACCACTAACCCTTTCAATATATTATATAATTCATAAAAAGCACAGTTTTACAGCTTTTCAGTGGCATCTAATATGTTTTATTTAGACGTTGACAGGGTTCGTAGTGAGTACAGAAATGTTATTAATCTCTGCAACATTGATTTACTGGTAAAATTCATGTAGTTTGACAAATGACTGTTGTAGATGTTTTTACATTCAGTTAATAATATCTTTTTCTGAAAAAAAAAAGTCACGTTTTCTTCAGCTTTTTTATTATCATGTAATAATCTTTGAATTTACTTTGAGGTGTTATGAAAATCTACATAATCAGCAAATTAAATATAGGAAAATACCAGATTTTTGCTGAAAAATTCAAAATGCAGAAAGTAACAAAATAATAAATGGTGATATATCACTTAAGAGAGCTTAAATGTAGAGAAAAATTCATTTGGAGGTGGCTAAAAAAAATAGCTCTCAGTCTTTACAAATTAATAAACACTTTATCAATGAAACATAAATATGGGCTTGTTTTAACCTATTGCCTTTTTGGGACTACTTATGTTGCATTTCTAACAATCTTAAATAATCCCATCATGTTTGATGTACTACAAACTAAATAAATATGTTTTATTTCATTGCCAATATTATCATCTTATGAAAACCTTTATGGCTTACAACTGAAATAATAACATACCAGTCACTTAAATGGTGTTGCTTTGTCATGTCAATAGATGTATAAACAGTGCAGATTCAAGACCGCACATAGTAAATATTATCTAAAATAAAAACATACCTTTCAGCTCTGCATATTGCAGCTGAAAATTGTAATGAGATGTTTGAAAAGGGCAAAGTACAATTAGTATTTTTGAGCATCTTTTCATTTCACTGGAAACTTGTTTTTTTATGTCAAGCAGAGCAATGTGAGAGGAATTTAAGCATTTGCAATGTGCATCTGATTTATTAAGAGGAAGGTGAGGGTACAACATTGAGGGATTTCCCTTTAATCAGATCTCTTAGGAGTGCATGTAGTGGACCAATACCCCAATGAGTTCCCTTTTTAAAAGCCTGGAATATTAGATTGGCTGCACGCTGCCTCAGTTTTAGCCTCAATCAGAGGGAATTGAAGGGGATTTTGTTAAATCTGAGAGCCTTTTACATCTCTGAAAAGTTCATTTCTCTTCATCTATTAACTCTGAATAAAACCAGCCATCATTTATGTATTTGTCCATTTAGGAATCCTTAAACTCGTGAACTATAGATCTAAGCCCAAATTTTGAGCTTACGGATGACCAATCACAGAGGTGCGTGCCTCAGAGCTGAACCACAAATGGATCTTTCACAGCATTGTAAATCAGGACCTCAAAGAGTATTATTTAGCCTCAAGCAAAGAGTGCTTGTTTATCAGATGGTGCCGGAGTCTGGAATAAAAACCTTCCCATAAATCTGGGAACCTTTTATGTGCTCATGGAGACTGGCTGGCTCATTCTAAGTTTAAGGTTCTCAAGCACGCAGAGGTAAGCATGCCATTCATGTCAAAGAGTGCACATTGCATGATGGGTACCTGAAGACTACTTCTAATGGATACGGTTTATGAGATGGTCAAACATTTTCTTATTGGTGTAAATGCACTCTTAATGATAAAGAGTCCCGGTTTAAGATACTCCACTTACTTAAATACTTTGCAATTTGATCCGAGACCAGACAAACAAACTATAAACCACAAATCAGTGACAAATCATAGCACTTAAAGGGTGAATTCAAGGTGAATCTTTGGCTTGGCTAAAAGCTATGCATTGGTGATTTAGTGTCTGTTGTCACTATACAGGTTCAATAAGCATTGTCAATTTTTCACGTGAAGTGTCAGTAGGTGCCACACTGCATCCGACAGTGTTAGATGTAAGTTATCACGACTGCGGCACCCCAGCAGGTAATTTTCTGAACATTTTATTTTGTTGTCTGATATATTGCCGCTCAGATATGGCGATGCTAAACCCCAGATGATAAATCAAACGTGCAGTGGCTGCCTCTGATAACTCAATAAGCACCTGGACTCCTCCTAACATGTCACACCTGCACTCGTACGTATACGGCGCTCATTCTCGGGCCTCACTGGGGGGCTCAATACACCTGCCTAGTGCATTACGGCAGCATAGCAGCTGGGAGAGAAACATCATGCATGCTTAATTAGGAGGATCAGGAACCATGGGAAGTGGTTGGCATATTTTAAAGCACACTATATGTTCTACAAATCTATTCATTCATCTGGCATCAGTGAGAAAACCAAGTGTAATTTAATTTATCACAGTGAAGAGAATCTACCATGTTTTATTTATTCATGCCTGAACATTTTTAAATGGCAACTTTGCCTCCGAATATTTTAAACAAAAGCATGAAAAATTGAAGAATGTTCATTTTTGTGTATTCTACTTTATTCACACAGCTGTGTATTAAATAGAGTTGATTTAATGAGTATATTTAACAAGAGAATACCAAGGGGAGACATTGTTCGTCAATATTATTGTATACTTTCTATCCAATCAATTTAGTGTCTGCTTAGGAGGCATTACCAAGTGTAATAAATTGGGGCTTGTTTAAGAAAATAATAATATACTGATTCTGAAACCCCAAAGGCATTTGTATATAAAATGGTCGACTTCATATATGGACAGCACAAAAAAAGGTGTTCAATGAAAAGAGTGTACATTCTCAGACTGATAACAAGTGTTTAAGCCAAATAAAGTGTTCAGGGAATGTCAATTTTGTTTATGTCAGACAAGTTCTTTATAAGTATTCCAATAAAATAGCATAATTCATGGCTATTAATCACAGCAGATTAAAAAAACAGACACAATATTCTATGCAGTGACAAACGAGTAAGCTTGAGGAAAACAAAAACTACCTATAATAAATTCAGACAGATAAATGTTTTCCTTGAGCTGAGGTTTGATACCCTGCAGAAAACAACTTACTATCGTTGTGTTACAGCCATGCACAGAGTAAGTAGTGTCATAGTAGGCATTTCAGACAGGAGGTTAAATTTCCAATGACTTTTTTTTGAGTGTTTTACGGGGGCAATCTTCTAGCCAGTGTGAGAGTATTGCTTATAGGGTGAGCGCCTTATCAACACACCATGGGCTATGTGTTTATCACATAGACTTTGAGTCATATACCCAATTCTGATGAGGTCCAGCATTGCAACAGAGTCTATAAACCATATAAGGGAGTGAGGAAGGGAGAGGCAGCAAGATAACTCAGAGCGTCCTGCTGTAATTATGGTATTCATGAAAAGATGAAATTGAGTGCAGACTAAATCTGTAGCTCCAGGCAAAATCAACATCTTGGCATTACGCTATGACCCCTGCCTATCTTGAGGATACAGCAAACACACCAAAACTTTGCTGCTTTTTTTCATCAGTCAAGAGTGAGGGAATGAAGTGCATCGATTGCTTGTGATTATTAACTAGACTGAGATAAGCCCTCTCCTTATTATGCAGATTACTGAGGCTCCCCGCTCCAGCATATTGTACAGATGCAAGGGAGCAGCTGCTCTTACAGATGGTGGGTACACGGATCTATCATTATGCCTCCATTGTCTCCACTTCAATTGTTTGGGGGACAACAGAACTGCATCAAAGAGGAATCCAACTGCAATGAATTAAGAAAGAGAAACGAAAACCATCAACTAAATTTATACACCCGAGGCCGTGGGATGGAGAGGAGCGTAAAGCTGAAGCTATTTCATATATACAACCATGGAGTCACCCAGTCATGTATACTGTACCCAAATCTGTTTGATGCAGCGCTGTGCACCAAACATATGTTGTTTTTTTAGCAAGAAAAAATTGACTATGCAGGAAACACACATTCATTCAAATATGAAAAAGGTCATAAATCTTTTAGAAGTCGCAACCTCAAACAGTAACTTAATTTTTTTTTTTGTTTTTTTATCGGCTTCTTTGTTATTGTGATTTAATAATGAGATTAATCATTAGAATAATTATTTACTGCGCTCCAGAAGCTCAAACAGATCATAGCTCCACAATGCTTAACTCTAAAAATATTAAATCAGCTAATAAAGCCAACCACTGCGAGGGAGGAATATGCAGACGTCAATTTTGCCCTTAAGGGGAACCTCTGGTTGTCCATTTGACTCACCACACCTCCTGCTGCGCACTGCTGAGATCAGGACACTGGTAGCTCCTCTGATCAAACATGACATTACACTGGAGGGAATTACATGCCCAGATTATAACAGAGAAGGTCACACGGAGTTGTAAGTCGTGACAGCGGCCTCACTATAATTCTCCCAGGTAGCGAAGGTAATACTACTTTTAAAATTAATGCGGTGACATTAAGCTAAGCACTATACAAGTTTCCCACCCTTCTCAGGCAGGTCAGAAATATAAGGTTAAATAGAAATATTCCTTCTAAAATCTAAAATACAAATTCCGTACAGCTGTGAAGGAAAAAGACACTGATGACTTTTTATTGTTGCTATTTGACTAAAAACACTGCATTTTTGCATATTTGGCTTATATTAAAAGAATATGTCAGGCAAATTGATAAAGTCAACACACAATTTCATTTCTGCTAATAAAAACCTAATTTTCAGAAAAATTCAGCCTAATATTGCAGTATCTCTTTTCTTCTGTTTCTTATATTCGTATCAACTGATATCAGTAGTTAAAAATGCAGGTATCAAGTATGTGGCAAAAATGACAAAATAGTAAAAGCTCAAACCACATGCATGTTACTAACAACAAAATAACCAACACACTATTCAGGTGTTACTGACATTTCAAGATAGCTAGACTTTTTTCATTTTAAGGCAGCAGAGTGCACAGATGGATTTTAGCCAGCTCTCCCCAACGAATAAACACAAAATGCATGATAGTGTCCACAGCATGAAGTAATTTCCGTAAGACAGCAAGAAATAAAAGTACTTCTTCCTAATAGAAAATCCATTCCTTAGCAAAATATTTTCTCTTTTAAGACCTCAGTATGAATTAATAAATCCCTGTTTACCATTCTTTTTTAATGCTATGTATTTATTCCGTATTGAAGCAGAATTCATGGCATAAATAGAACTTACTAACAATTCAATGCCTTCAAAAAAAAACCCATGAGTTTTTGTATGTGGGTGAAAACACACAATGGGGAACAGGAAAATAAGTAGCTGTATTCCAACAAGTCAGAAGCCTATATTTTAACAATAATTCATTAACTAGAATCCTCTGTGTAGTGGCTTTATTCAAATAAATAACAGTTTTCCTTTCTTGAGTCATGTGTCATGGGTGGATAGACTGAGCTCCTGTCAGACCACAAAGCTCCCCTCAGAAGTCTACATTGCCTCGTCTGTTGTTAGGACCTGGTCCACATGGGGCCAAATTTGATTGGAAAGCCCAAAGGGAGGAGTTCCACCAGTCACAGGGGCATTGTTAGTGCCTCCAAAATGGCCAGAGAAGAATGACTGATTATGCAACCACAGCTAGGGTTACTAATAGGAATTCTATTTGAATTTCTAACATAACAGATGTTTGCTGGGCACCTCCATGGAGTGCGCATACACAGTTATGCTAATTCGCCAGTGTTTCCCTTCAAGTTAGCTCAGAGTCATTAGAGCACACAGCTAGCTTGGATCCTTCTGTCAAACTAATAATTGGCCATTATTGATATTAATTAACATTTTTGCTCTCTATGTCCTTTTTGACCCAATATGTGTTAGTAAATCCAGTTACTGAGCCCTATTAGGGCAATAAAATCCACAGGACTCTATAGTAGTTGTAAACCATTTATCAGAAAAAAGAACATAAAGCCAATTAGGAATGGGTGCAGACAGTTGTCTTCATTCTCCACTGACAACTTCTTGATCTCCATTATAAATTGCTAATAGGGCAGATACTAGTTAGCAAGCGAGGAGGAGTGGGGGTTGCCATTGCTCACTTGCACCCATGATGACAGGTGAAAGGGACCAGTAATAGTAGTCTTGCTTGATGAGGCTACACCATCATCAGCTGGTCTTTTTTATTTTTGTCCTTCATGGTGCACCTTCCTTTTCACTGCTGACCAATCTCATTAATTGGGCTAAAACTAGAATATTACAGAAACCATTAAATTGCTGATGCTTCATCCTCCAAAAGTAATAGCTTTTGGTCTCCCTGCTATTATGATCCAATGAGCATCGGAAACACTGCACACCATAGGTTTATGGGCTCAGATCAAGAAATCCTAATAGGTGTATATTGACTGGTTTATTTTCCACAAAACTCCAAGGGGACCAGTGCTTGCAAGAAAATATATCAAAAAGGCTATCAACAATGGTTGGGTCTTCTGTGTAAAATCAATAGTGAGCCATAGACGGCTTGAGTTTTCACAGTTCTCTCTCGTCATTTAAAGGACTGTAGGCTATATGATGCCTACATACCATGTAGCAAACACACTATATGTTTCAAAAGACAGATTAGTAATAACCTAATCTGTTTTGTCATTAGTGAGAACAACATAGGCTGCTGTCTGGAACTAGGTATCAGTTTATCGCTGCTCCAACTTGACACTTGGAATAAATGGTTTAGTTTTCCAGAGAAAAAAGGCTCAGTAGCATGAGGGATCATGAGCTGCTGTTGAAGCAGGTAGCCTAACATAACCTACGTGAAACACAACTTATGTTCCTGCTCCCCAAATCCAGATGCTACTGTGGCATCCCAGGTTTATGACAAGAGGTATAGTGGTCCCTTAAATGAGCAGTATTTAATAGCCTGGATTCAAGTGTAAAGGCTTTCTCCCCTGTGCATTACTCCAAGAACCTAATTACAAGTTTCATCATCAATCTTGAGCATTATTTATTCAGTGAAATGAATTTCTAATTAATAACTGATGAGCATTATGGCCTCGAAGACTGTAAAGCAATTAATTATGGTTGGCAACAGGGAATATCCCTGTAAAGGACTATCTGGCGCACAGTCACAGCACAGCAGTGCCAACAGGCTAATGTCCACAAAGCAGAGGCACTGGATTGTTTTTGTACCTAGGCTTTATTGAGATAATTACTTCCATGAATGTTGTCTTGGGGCTGTCAAAGTGTTGGCAATGTAATAAACACTGAAAAACTGTATTCAAATTTTGTTAAATGCTGTTTTGAACTGCCATCTTTTTACGCTCTGTGGTGCCACCCCCATCTTTACAGATGTTTTCTTTGTCAAGTGTACACTCTCAAGACAGCATACTTCCTACTGTGCAGCCTCTGTCACTATTGTTTTACAGATTACACTTTAAAACATCAGGGACATAATTAATATGGGATTTTTCTGAATTATGAAGCAAGTGGTTTTTAGAATGTGCAAAGGTTGAAATGGCTGCTACAGGTTAGTATTTGTAATCCTATAGCACCAACAACTGAAACTTGATTTCAATGTCAGTAATAATCACAGAATAATTTTAGATATTTTAATAACTGTAAAACTAAAACAAATAACCTGATTTCCTGCATGCATGCCTTTCTTATTGGCATCCAAAAAAACCATAAGGATGATTTATATAATTCTTTTAGACTTAATCTACATTTAAGGACTTCCTAACACTGATTTGCATTGCTTAACAGTACAGGGTTAAAATCATTCTGAATTCTTATTTGCTTTAAATCTCTCATTGTAGTCTACACATTCCGCATATTTCTAACTATATGCACAACAAGAAATTACACATTTGACATGATCTGATGTATTTTCACCTTTCATTAATTCATGTTTATGTCTTTTTTATATTTTTCTTAGCAGTGTCCTAAATTAGGCAAATGACAAAATAAAATAAAATAAAATATAGAAGTATTAGAGAAACAGACATTTAGATGAGAGCATGACTTTAGGGAAGTTATTCAAAGAGATTCAGAGGTCAGTTGAAGTCCCACCCTGAAGGGTGTCAGTAGTTTACAGAGTTGAATCACAAAACTGCATTAACTGTAATTTTATTCAGTTATTGAAGCAAGTTTTACCTGTTTTTTCATTGGATTCATTAAACTGATTCACTTAGTGATATTTCTTGCACATTTAACAAAGCATTAGATCTTTTCTCCATCTGTGAAATGTTGCCTTTATATGAGAACAGTGTGTTAAGGCAGAAACCAGTTTTACTGCAATAAACCAATTCATTTCAAGACTTTCATTTAACGCAGCTTTGCAAACAACAAAGGGTCAAATATAGATTAGTTATAATAAAGGTAGATTATTGTGCATATCCATGTCGACATTATATCATCAAAGAGACACAAAGAATGTCAAAATGATGATAAAGAACCATGAGAGGCTGTAATTCTTTCATTTAGAAAATGGAAATCAGTGAACCAGCTCTTTAATTTATCTATTGTTTCAATTCAGCACAAATTTTTTTTGCACATTTGTGGCACTGTTTTGCATATATTCATCTCATATACAAAACTATCTACACAAAACAGAGATGGATTGAGTCATGCATGGTTGTTTGAGCCATTCAGAGAGTAAACGTAATAAATGTACATGACTATATTGCTGAATTGCAGCAGTGTCTTAATGTGTGCGACTGTTTCCTTATGGTTGAAAGACACTCTAGGATTCATGCATTACTCTTAATTAAATACAGGTTTATTTGTTGTGAGTATACGATTTGTTCCCATGTGTCCTATGGCATGTGTCAGGCTAAATGTTATGGAGATTGAGACATATATCCTTTAATCTGTTCACTTGCTAATTTATATTCAGGGTTGAGATAATTCAGCGTGGAAGGATTGTTTACCTGCTAATACATTAGTTTATTCCATTTTGATTGCTTTAAAAAAATTAATTGCACAATTTCATGTGATTAATAGCAATTTTTCTTCATAAAACAAATAAAATTGTAGTAATTGATTTTTAAATGTAAAACTATACTGATTTTATTCTAGGATTAACAGAAAGGAGATTTTGTTTAGTATCATTTTCTTGTCTTTTAACAAAAATTGAGTTGAAAGACATGTTTCTTATATACGCTAACAGAAATAATAAATAAATGCAAGGCCTATAAGTTAAAGTATTGTTGGCTTTCACAACTATCAAGTTAATTAAATAGATATAATCTCACAAGGTACTCATTTCTTACACTACGAACAACACAACACAACTGTACTCCATGTTCCAGTTGAAGCTCAGGAAAAGAAAAGTGCCACATCAATCCTGTAAACATGAAAAAAATTCTGAATAAGTATAATAATTTTCATTCTAATTCAATTCAATTTGGCTTTGCCCTTCTTTACATTCATTACTGAAACAAACTAGTCCGTTAACATGACCATGATACCAAGGATTAGCTAGTATGCCATGTCAACACCACAGAACTGGTTTGATTTGGACCTACTCATCAACACTATGGTGGTATGGTCAAGTATCTGTTCTGTGTTTTAGCTAACTGAATTAAAAAAGAGAAATCTACAACGCAAATAAAAAGTAAAAAAAATATAACTAAATAAAAGATGAGATATTCCAGTAAATGCAAATTTAAAAAGAAAACAGTATGTATTTTGATATGTATTTCATTGTAGAGAGCACATTCACAATATTTTTAATGTTTTGTGCGGTTAATTTTCATTTATTCATATACATCCATCCCTGACATTTTGGCCTGTAACATTTGTGACATTAAAGCACTACAGTGTATTGGTGCCAATTATTTTCACAAATGTTAAAAAAAAATTTTTTCAAGATCATTTTCATTTGTAATTGACTGCTTTGTGGCCTCATGATCTGAAGACAAAACTCGATTCAAATATACCCATTCTTAACTAAAACTATAGGCCACATATGA
>JAPTYQ010000015.1:24639308-24650555 GCA_029814465.1 Ostorhinchus cyanosoma | reverse complement strand
AAATTAAGAAATTCTCTAAAATTATAAACATAGGTTGCACAAGCACCTTTGGAAATTTGTAATTTACATCTGCTATATTCCTTTGTAAAAAAAAAAAAAACGACGAAGAAGAAATATCCATTTTACTAAATATAAATAAATGGACATAATACTTTTGAGGAATCAATTACTTTTGGGGCAGCATGAGTATTGTGCTTCAGGTGTAAAATAATCCTATTTTGCCTTTCTCATACTTAATTACACATGATTGGCTGGATGAACTAGTTGTTGAACTAGGCAGAAGTCAGCGGGTCAGTTCATTAGACATTATGCCACTCTTACTGCACTGTCAGCTCACCACTGAAAGTATCTACGCTATGTCATTCTTCAAGATGAGTGAGACACAGCAGAGATAGGGCTGTGCACATCCTATAACTGTCCTCTGCAGATCCTCAACACACACACAGTCACACACACTGAAAGCTTTCGTCTTTCCATCTGGTAAAGTGGGCTGTTGTGATTGATTTGTGGATTTGCTCCCTCTTTTTTTCTCTCCATTTAAGTGAAATAATGTATGGAAGCAATCTGGCGACAGACATTTTGGAAAATCTATTTGAAATCATTTCAGCTGAAGCCATGGCAGTTTGTCTTCTTAGGGGAGAGGAGCAAAGTATAATTGTCTGCAGTCTAGTAAAACACAGTATAACTGCCATCACACTTGACTGAGCTTATAGCCAGCTAGTCCCATGGCCTCTAGAAGATAGAGCAGTTAATGTTCCCTTTTATTTTAGAGGATATGTCACTTGTATCGCAGATTTATACCATGATACAGCAATTTTGTCCAAACAGATGGATAATGGTGTCACCAGCAAAAAGCCCTGTTTTTATTGAGTTTAGAGCATATTGTTTAGATAGGAGACTGTGCTGAACAGCTCTGCCAGCGCTTTCTCTCTTTATCTCTCTAATCTTGCCAGTATTAGATTTGATCATTTTTGTTTGAAGGAGGAAAATGTGGCTGTAATGGCTTCCTAATAGCAAACACAGGGGATACAAATCCAGCAACCCTGTTCTGTAGTGCTTCCATAAGCACTACTGATTTATAGAGGTCTTTATGACAGAAAGGAAAATGATCTGCTGCAGGTATAAATCAGGTGAGGAGTAGGAAATTGAACTTAGATATCATCTTGTCAGATGCTTAATGCTCTTCCTCCTGTCACATTCGATAGGACCAATTTGGAGAATCCTGCAGAGGTAAAAAGAAGACAATTAACAATGACAGTGTGGTAATAGATGAAGCTATAAAATGAACCTGCTGCCTGCAGGATGCTTTGTATGATTTCCACATGAGGTAGTGGCAGGGTGTGTTGTCTCGGCCTTTCATTTCTTGTCTTTCCCATTCTGGTGTTGGTGGTTTACCTCCCTGAGAATTAAGCAAAACAGCTGTAAACACAAACAGAGAAGGGGGGCATTTTTGCTTCATCTCCGCTTTATAATTAAATTATCATCCTATACCTGACAGGACTTATAAATTTAGTTCAACACTGTTTTTACGTTATTGATTTCCAAGGCATGTTCTGTCCTAACACTATATTAAACCAATCAATATATATCAATTGTCAAGCTTAAAATTATGTTTATGTGCAGGAACATTAAAATAAATCCCAATACTGTGCTGCAGTCTAATTCTAGCAGCTCAAATTAAATTTTGTGGTGACAATGACAATGTGATGACAAATAGATTTTTAATGCATGCATTTTCTGTACAATCATTACAAATTTCTTTTTAAAAGTTTCTCCTGTTAGTTTAGTACATAATTAAGGTACAGCAGTGGATTGTTTGCGGTAATAATTGTCAAGCTGCCCGAGGACTCAAACAGATGTCATCGCTCAGTGTTGTAATGAGTTCACGATAGGACAGAGAATGACAATGCTCTCTGATCCCTGAATGTCATTCTGGTATAAACTACAGCACAGTGGTTTATTGTCGGCATCACGCATTCAGCGGCATGCGTTTGTGATTTGACAGATAGAACGTGGGAGGAAAAAATGGAAATCCATCCATCTGTGTACGTAGGCTTCAAATGACTTGAATTTTAAAAACTAATTTCTCGGAAGCTGATGACCTTTTGTGGAACGCTGCTTAACTTCGTCAAGTGGCAATTCAGGCCCAGGCAGCTAAGAGATACAGTAATAACCAGAGAGCCAACCCTCTACAGCTCATCAAGCCAAGCTCTTGTATAATCTAATTTGATTTTAATGCATCTCTGAAGGAGATTGTGCTCTTATTACTGTGTAATGATGCTGTTGTCAAGAGCCAATGGTGATGTCTAATATCACAGCCATGTTAACTGCTTCTGTGACACTTAGCATTTCACACATCACCTCCAATGCACAATGGCTTTTGTTGTATATTTATTACTTAGTTGCTCTTCTTGTTGCCTTCATGACTGACAGAAACATGGTAAATCTTTAAAACTCTCTTCTTTATTACCTTTGTCTGATATGGCACTTTTTTGTATTCAGTACAGTAGATAGAGCATAACGATGAAGGTCTACGCTGAGATGAGGAGAATTTTGAAGTGCTCACACTCGGGGGCAGCAAATGGAAAAGTGACAAGCCTGGTGCACTTGTCTATTTTACTTATTCTGTGCCTCTGTTTCATATTCTGCCTCGCACTGTGGGGTTATTTTCCTCCAGGGTTCAGAAGGGCATGCTCTTTCATTTCTTCAGAAAATTGTTTCGCAGGATTTCAATCTTTGGCTGCTAGATATGACAAAACACAATATCAAGAACACTTATGTTTCTTATCTGCCATTTTTTCTGGGTATAAATAAAAGATCAGTATAAATTTAAGTCAAGTGGCCTCGAATGCACATGTGAGAGATGAGTATGAAAAGAACTATGAACCATGGGACAGCCCCACTGTACATTTTCATCGCTGGCTCAAAATTACCTTGGCACTGGGGCTTTGTATGTCATTTATCATCCTTGAAAATCAATTAGTGCTTCTATGATAGCAATCCAGATGTAATCCTTCGAGGGTTTGACACAAAAAACCGAGAGCCTATCTGTTATTTTCACATTATGTCAACAGTATTTCTTTAAATTCTTCATACGATATATGTAATAGGTTGAGTTGGCAGTCAGTTAGGTGCAGACCATCAACACTACAATATAAGCATCCTAATCAGACAATTGGAGGACACTCCCGAGTATTGATCATGGCTAAGTAGGCTTTCTATTTGTCATCCAATAGAAAAAAATAAATAAAAAAACGTCACCTAACACATAGGTATTCATATCAGAGCAGTGATGATGTTTTTACTATTTGCAGCTCCTTTGAGTAAAATCCAAATTTCACTGTTATCTGCCCATTTGTCAGTGGAATCCTCTATGTAGCGTACAGATAAAAATTGGTTTAAATCCTGCACACACATGATAATGCAGGTACTATACAAACTGTCAAGAAATGATTCAGTGCAACGGTATCCAAAATATTACTCAAACATACATTTTCAAACCACATGGCACCGAGATCTGCTGTGATATATTACTTATGATGATGCACATATGTGCAGCCTATGTATACTGAACAACCTCCCAAAGGTGTGAAAACATCCAAACATTGTCCTATTGATGTCCCATTTTTTTCCCCTGTTTGGCTCTTGTCAGAGGTCAACCTCAAACAGCATGCGGTGGAATCAGGCGTTACTGTCGATGTCACATTGATGCATTACAAGGCCCAGGAGGTCACATCTCTGTAAACATACATTATCAAAACCCATAGAAGATGTGGGTTTTTGACCTCACCAATAGTTTGCGGTGTATCTTCAGGGGAAAAGGGTCATGTGATGCCAGAGAGCAACTTTGTAGCTGCAATGACTTTCTTGTTGCAAATGAAGAGGGTCAAGCAATCAAGACTGGTCGGGCTCAGTGTCAGCACCATTATCTTACGCTGTCTAAAATGATCAATGAGCGAAAATAAAATGATCACAAGCTAAAATTGGCCTGCTAATGAAAATGGACTGTTTAAACATGCTCCTTGGTGAAAAGCTTGGCAGAGAGAAAAAAAAAGAAACAACACAGGGCAGCAATTTACAACACTTGACATTGTACATACAGGTCGCAGGCACACAGGGAGTTATCAGGGCTGTTTACATGTTATGTCTAAGCTTTAATTTTTTTTGTTAAAACGCAATGTCTTATGCATTAACTGTTTAACTGAGAAAAAAAA
Organism: Ostorhinchus cyanosoma; assembly: GCA_029814465.1. NCBI lineage: Eukaryota > Metazoa > Chordata > Actinopteri > Kurtiformes > Apogonidae > Ostorhinchus > Ostorhinchus cyanosoma. The sequence goes on along the minus strand of JAPTYQ010000015.1, from coordinate 24,646,341 downwards.
ATGTGACGTGTAGAAACCCTACCAACAAGAAATTAAATGTTCTCAAAAGTTTATTTAGTATTACTTACACAAACATTCAGCAAACAGATTCTGTCACTTAAGACTGAAAACAGCATCTGTATTTATACCCATTTCAGCAATTTTCCGAAGCAGACATGTAAAATATAAAAGGCACAAAGGGCACTTGTACAGTACTGACAACCTCCTTTTTTCTCCCATTAGTAATAAATACAAACTGAACATTATTGTACCATGGATGTTAGCACCATGATACTACAGAGTACCGCATCCAACACTGTCGTGACAATTCCAGCATCCTAGAAAAATATTTATAAATAATTTCCCATAAATAAAATTTTATTTACCCCACAATACATATTTGTTTTGTTTATGCAATTTCCTGTAAACCAAGAGAGAACAAGTTAGCCAAAAACTAATAAAATAGGGAGAAAAACAAAGAGTACACAGAAAAGGAGCTTTTCTTCACATCGTTATCAATACATTTAACTGAGCATAAACCATATTGTTTTGATGAAAATAAGCTGGACTTTTCATTACACTGGAAAAGAAGGGGTGTGGTTTGGCAAAATCCTATTGTTATACGATGTATATATGTAATTCATCATCTTTACAATTATAAAAGCAATTATGAAAATAAAGGACATTGTAATATCAAGAAAATCTCACTAACTGCTGCTTGTTATGATGTTATTCCAACTAACAGCATTTAGTTAGTAGTTGCCCATTTAACAAGATTATTTAAAGAAAAAACAAAATAAAAACAAACACCCCACCCCCCCAAAAAAACCAAAAAACAGGGCTGCAGACTAACTTGTGTTGTATTGACTCAGCTCTATTCCACTTCCATTGCAGACACATCCTGCTCTCCATCAGATTTCTCACAAGGCAGGTCTTGTGACTCTGGGGTGATTTGGCCGTCTGATGAAGAATTCAGTTCTGTGGTGGGAGTCACCGGCCCCTGGGCATCAGCGTCAGAGGAGTCTTCAGCTGGCTTTTCCTTCTCTGAGGACATACATTTTTAGATTCAGATTAGTATATAGCACATATTATAAACAAGTTTGAAAAAAAAAAAAAGGTTCAGAGGAGACAAAAGAAAGAAGATGAAAAGAAACATGGCCTACTTTGACTATAATGGGTGATACAGTGGATCTACAGAGGTTCCTGTATCCTGTACAATATTTTATATCCTGCCATGCTGTTGTATAACAAAAACAACTCTAATGCATCAATAGAAGGGTAATTATATAATACTGTTAAGACAGTATGAGTGTTACAAAACACTGTACAGTGTCATGTACCTTTTCAGTAACACGCACAAACAGCACAATAAGCACATTGTTTTGAAAGGGAATTATTAAGTTATTAGTACATGTGTATTTACCATGTTGTAATATGCATACTGCAAATCATTTTAATTCTAGCATTGTTTCATGTGTACTGATTACTTCATCATTTTATTGGATCAGGGAAAATTTGGATTACTTAAAGCCTTTATTGTTTATGATGAAATTTAAGTAGTTTTATATTCTGTGTATTCCCAATAGAATAAAATACAAATCTGCAGTATACTGTGTTAAGTAGGACCTTAAAAATACATTGACGCACATTTTTGGTGAAGCCAAGTACTATAACAAACTGACTACAAGGTTCAGTATATTTTAAATACAATAGTGGTTATATTCACTTGCATGAATAAACAAACATTTAAAAACTTACCTAAAGCCTGTAAATCATCATCTACATCAGTAGCAGACAGCGGCTGTGGACTTTCGGATGCCATCTTCAGGTCGCCTGTGACCTCTGGCAGTCTGGGTGCCTGAGGCCTGGTCTTTCTTGCAGGATTCAGGAAATAACAATAGGCACATCGAAAGGCTTGAAAAAAAAATAAAAATAAAAATATGACACCATATAGTTAGCGTCGCTTCACTAATACATTTTCAGACAGACATAGATTAATATACATGAATATGAGCCGATGACAAAAAATGCCTGAGATGCATAAACACTTCAGATTGATGTGTAGCACTGGTTTGCATATTCAATCTTACAGGGGTCGGTAGAGGCAGAGGCATTTAAGAGCCATATGATATACAGCACTGCCAAATGCTAGAGGGCAAATGAAGGCATGGTGCTTGATGGAGACTGACAAAGAGTGTTGTGTTTCTCAAAGTCTTACCGATGTATTCAAATTCCTCCTTTAATGCCATGCCGTTATGGGACAGACACTGCTGACAGATGAGAGCGTATCTATGAGGGGGGAAAAAGAGCGTCCAGTTAAAGCACTATACAGTAGATGGACTTGTGAAACATTAGGAACAAGATGTGATTTTGCTGATACATGTTTGGAGGGTTACGACAGCGTATGTAGCGCTTATGCTCAATTCACTGTTCATCTCGGTTGATAATGTGCATTTTAGCTGAAGCTGCACCCAAATAGTCAACCAAACGGTCAATATGAAGCGACACAAAAACCCTCAAACTCCAGAGGGAAGTGACAACACTTGGCACAGCTCAATATTAATTAAAAATATCAGATAACAGGTGCTAAATGTGGGCTAATTTTGAGAGTATAACGCATAATCACACAAAGATTTAATACAAACTCTTTGTCAACCTCATTGTTTATCATCAGGAACAGGTAAAGCTAACATTAGCCACTCACTACAATATCAGACCACACAAATGAGCAGTTACTTTCAAAGCCAATTAATATGTTGATTATTTTCCTGATTTAATCCATTAGATGCTTGGTCTAAATCTCAAAATGGTGAAAAATGATGACAGAGTGGTAAAGAAACAGAAAATATACAGATTTCAGAAGCAGCAATTAGACATTTTCTAGAAAAAGAATTCATTGATTAAAGTAATGGATGTCAATTGATTTAGCAGTTGAAAACTAAATAATAAGTTGATTTATTGATAATCATTGCAGCTCTACACTAGCCTACTCGATCAGTTTGTGAGAAATGGGGAAGCAAACTTATGATAACATCGCATGTTTTAATGTAGATTTTTCTAACATTGACTACACAGCAAATTATACTAAACTGAAACAAATTAACAAAATGTATAAAGCCTGTCCTTCCAGATTGTTGTAAAAAAAAAAAAAATTGGAATTGGGGAGACCTCTGATGATGAGCAATCTCATTGTGCAAGTGCTTTAAAAGGTTTATTGTTCATTTTGTCGTCGTGATTGTTAAATTAGTACAAGTTCAATGTTAGAATTGTGTGACAATAAACCAATTCAGCACAACTCACACAATTTTTCTAGCCCCTCCTCCCCACAAAAATCTGTTTGAATAATTATTAAATTAATACATTCACGTATCATGAATGTATGATCAATGTAGGCTAGGAAAATCTCCGATTGGAGGTGGCCCTAATTTTAACAATGAGCTTACTAATAAAATGGGGATAAATCCAACAGTTATGCCAATCTAAAAATGTTTTAATTTTTTATGCTGCATCAGCTCTGCAAAAAAACTAAAAGTATTGAAATGTGGTCGATTGTATTTGTATATGTAGTAGAAATACAGACACATACACCCCTTCATAGTAACTGCTTGAAAGCTGATATGTACCTGTTCTGAGGGCCATCTCCAACAAGATACTCAACGACTCTGTCCATAGCGCCTCTTTCTCTTGGGAGAACAGGTCTGGCCAGGGGTGGCCCTGGTGGGTGCATGCCTGTTAAAGCACAACATCAAACCTATCAGACACACTCTGCTGTCCTAAAAACAAACCACAATAAATGGAGGACGCTGAGGAAGAGCTCAATAAAATAGTAAGGCTGTGATTTACAGTTTTCCTCACAAACCATGATGAATTAAAGAAAACTGCTCCTTTTTTCTAATGACTTTAAAGTGGATCTCAGTTGCAAAGCACGTCCAGATTCCCTGCTGTGTTGGCGAGTAGTAATTAATATAATCTAACATCAAGAGCAATCATAGGAAGATGACTGGTCATTTCTGTGAGACTTGGCAGAGTCTCAGCATCCTGCTGGTTATTAATTTACTAACATATGGAAACTCTGTGGTGACTCTTTGTATCAAATTGCTTTTCACTTTCAATTTTCAACAGAAGCAGGTGATAACATCAAGTCATGTAAACCATTTGTGAGGTGTTCCCAATGCCAAAGGCAATTTCACCAAGCATTAAAAGACATTTAGTGAGATTCCACCACCATTGCCCAGAGAACAAACGCAGGTCTGGCTAATTAATCATAGTTAATGTAATCCTGCCTCGTGCATAGCTCACAGTTGGCATTCCACATTGCAATTACAGCATGCAGCTTCCTCTAGGAGCACATTTTCTTTACTGTTTGCTCTTATTTGCATCTTCTATTGAGTGTTCATAGTCCAGAAATAATTCATATTGAATATTCAATGCCTCTACATTCCACAGATGTCTCCTATACACAAAGACTCCTCTGTGCAAAGTTTTTCCAATGTGCTTGCTGGCTTTCAACATATTTAACAGAAACCAATAGGATCATTGAGGTAATAGTGGTACAGTCCTGGGTGTATCAAATATTAGCCACATATTTTAAGATCTTATTTCACCACTGTGCTCTTGGAAAAAATGTTTAACCTTTTTAATACGATACCTGAAATATACATTCACACAATTACCCACTACAACCACTGCATAAAATACACCACCCTCCTGACAAAACACACTAGAGCCTTGAGCAACTGGGGACACTGAGCCAGGGAAGAGTAAATCACACCTTAATCGACCACATTATGATGTGGTCCCCCTGTGTGCAGGTAACTCACCGAATCCTGGAACAGGTGTTCCAGGGGTCACAGGCTTCCTCATCAAGCTCTGCTGAGCAGCTATAGCCGACAGGCTCCTCTCTGGGGGTCCACCTGGAGCAGAGTGGGAAGGCCGTCCAGAGTGGGTGGGCCCAGAGGCAAGAGGAGGGCGGGAAGCAGCAGGATTCACCATCACTGTGGGGGTCTTCGCAATGACATTGCGATGCCGCAGCTCTGTCACAGAAAAACATAGCAGGTTGCTCAACAGAACTAACAAATGAAAAAAACATGTCTCGTTCAGAACTCAGACCAACCTTGTCCAGGTTTTGGAGTCATCAGCGGACCAGGTGGACTGGATTCCAGTTCCTTCAAATGGAAAACGGAGAAAATGAGAAATCCAACAAAGCTTACGTTCATTACCCAATCATGACAACTTACAATCTTTTTCTTCGAGTCAGGATCAAATCTCTCCAGAATCATTTTAGCATTTTTATATGTCTCGGTTTCCATAACTTCTTCAAGCTGGAAAAATAAGATATAGAATATTACAGTATGAAAGACTCAACAGTTAAACAATAAAAGATTCTTAAGCAGCTTCACTGTCAGGTGTGTACAATACAATCTAATGGTCACCTAATGGAATCAATCGGTGCTTCCAAACACACCTACATGTGATGGAGAACTGGTGTCATGAGATTACCTCACCGCACTGTACATCTTCAGTTTAAATAAGACCCAAAGATTTCTAAATGTTTACATATGATATGAAGAATAATTACATTCACTACTTCGATAATGGAGAGTGTGAAAATCCATCAGCCCTAATTATTGGAAGTTATTAGACTTGACAGAGGATGACAAGCAATTTCTCAGATTTATTTCTTTCCTGCTCTAAATGCTATTAATTAAAGTGACATTAGTAGAGTGGTTTACTGGGTTAAGTCACGGTACCCATCAAACGCTGTCAGTACACATCCTGGATTAGCAAGTGTATTACAGCCAAATGCTGAGAGGATCAATAAGGACATTACAACAGGCTTCCTGCAGGACTCGGACCAAAGAGGTAGTTTTCACATCAATGGTCTTCACTAGACAACCACTTTGAACAGAAACTTCAAGCAGCAGCTACATCTGTTTCACCCCCATTTAAGAGGGCACATCTATATACAAGAAACAACAATGTTTTTCCGACAGTTACACTGATAACTTTGTTTTCATCTTGACATAATGACAATAAGCTACACATTTAAGTCAAATTGCTATTTTTGTTAAAATATTCAAACACATGAAACTGATATAACTATAAGGGCAGAAGAAAGACTAAAGTTATTTTTAGAGCTGGTGTCACTTACTATTTTCCTTTTTTGCGCTTTAAGATCCTCTAACTTGTCATCTGAAAAAGAAATATTTTAGATTACTCTGCAGTATGAACATACCATAAAACTGCACCAATATAAAGTACTATGTATGAGCAGCAAATGAAATCTTACTATTCTTTTCTGTTCTTCGTGAAAAAATAAATATAAGCAATTTTCTAAGCAGCCACACTCTGTAGAGAAATTAGAAAGAATGTTATACTTGGAGAAAGGTTACAGCTAATGGAAATGGCATAAACTGCTGTGCATACTTACAATAATGGAAATATTACGAAGGGAAGAGACAATATGACGCGTCCCATTAACTGTTCAGGAAGGTACCAGAAATAGACGACTATACACGTGATCAGATAGAGAAGAGACGAGTACAGAAGCAATCGTCCAACCCATATCTTCAACTGCCTCTGATACTTTTCACTGTATTCTTCAAGCATCTGTATGTCCTGTAGAAGGCAATAGTTCTATATTACTGTAAAATACAACCTTAACACAACCAGACACTTCATGATCACATTCCCTCGATGGAAAACAAAAAAAAAAATCCAACTCATTCATGTAATTTAGGACAGTGTTTCCCAAATGACAAAGCACTGTGCCCTAATTAGCAATAGGACTTATTTATAAATTGTGAGGAGAGTGAACTTGTGCAGGAACATTCCTGTCCATTTTTACATCATTTTATAAAATCTAGAACAGTAAAACCATTCAAAGACGAATACTTAATCAGTTACAACTTCATTTTATACCTTTGATTTACAGATCTTTAAAATACTTAATACATGGAAATGCATATGCTTTCATAGTCAATGATCCAAGTACAATTAAAACAGCAAAATATACATTCAATTTGATCAAAAACATGCTAAAATGCCAAATTAT
>JAPTYQ010000015.1:24588151-24603133 GCA_029814465.1 Ostorhinchus cyanosoma | reverse complement strand
GGGGGGGGGGGGGGGGGGTATTCCAAAACAAAATCTTAAGTGAATCTCAATCTGGCCGGCCCCATCCTTGACGTCACAGGACGGTGGGTTTACCCGACGGGCAGGCGCTGATGACCGCTGACCCGAGTTGATTACATTATTTGTGCTCCAGATGGGCAGCATCATTTTGGATGTGTCCTGCTCATATTATTGAACGTTTCGAACCCGTCTTCAGCAGCATCTGGAGCTAATAAAATCATATCCCAGTGGCCAGTGCCTGCGCTAAAGCTAAAGTCCCATCCCTCGTGGGACCGTCTACAGCCCTTCACTTCTATATATATATATATATGTGTGTGTGGACATTTGTTGAGCCAGCGTTCACAGCGTGTGGCTTTAATATGTGTGTGCGCTTCGGTTACGAATGTTTGAAGTCGGTAGCGGAGAGCACCCCTGGGCATCGGAGTTCACTAGATGTACCCTGATTGTTTGACTGCATTAGTCACGGTTTGTATGATGTGATAATATAATAAATCCTGAGTGTTGAGGGATTCCTCTGTAGATTTTTTATTTTTTTTTTGCACCAAATGTTTATTTTTGAGTGGCTGCTGTCAGTGCCACCTTCTTTTTTCTTTTCTTTTCTTTTCTTTTCTTTTCTTTTCTTTTCTTTTCTTTTCTTTTCTTTTCTTTTCTTTTTCTTTTCCTCTGAGTACCTGGCCTAGTCCCTTAATAGTTATGCGTAAAGATTGAATTTTTTACGCAGAGTTTAGTGCCAAAGTTTAAAGAAGTAATAATAAAAATTACAAGAATAATTCCTATGGGAGCAGTGTGTTCTAAAAACAAAACACAGCCAGATTATTATTTTTAAGTTTAAAATACCACTTCACAATAAGCACTTGAAACAGTCACCACAAGTAACAACAGCAACAGGTCGTCTTAACTTTGTCTGTTCGTGATGTTTACAATAATTCAGTCCGATATTTGTCTTGAACATTTAATATTTTAATGCATTACTTAAAAATAGCTGCTGATGAGTCAAAATAGTTTTTGGCACACATGCGTCGGAGGAATAGATTTGTAAAGAAAAGCCAAATTTCTGTCCTTATTTTCTTTGCTTTGCTTTTACTGTTTTAACCACTTCAAACAAAAAAAGGATAAAGATAAACCATTAAGTTTCTTCCACATTACGCGTGACCTTTAAAATTAAAACAGTGAGAATTTTCTCTTAAATCCAACATGGCTACGGGCCTCTAATACAACCAAAGCGCATTTTGCTGTTGTTTCCAGTCTTCAATGTTAGGCCTACAAAAACTGATGGTGCCTACTTTTTTCCCCCTTTTTTTTAATACACGTTCCTTCTATTTGTCAAGAAAAGCTAAACATTAAAAAGAAAACATACTCACAGAGATAAAGCAACACATTTTAGTCCAGACTTGGAGACATACGGTGTCCGTTCACAAGTGTTTTGCTTCCCTTTTTCCCACAGAGGAGTGGAACTAAACCCTGCAGGCATGACCGGCTTCGTGCAATAAATGATTTGGGTGCAGAGGCTTGTTGTTGTTGAATGCTTGGTGGACATCTACAGACGGTCAAAGCCAATTGTTTTGGACTTGGCCATGCATGCTGAATGAGCGCATCATTCATGTGTCGTTTTTTTTTTTTTATTCCTTTCTATTATCCCTGCATTCCAAGATAAACTTTTGTCAAATGGTAGTGTTCTCGGAGAGGCTTTTATTTGTGTTTTCATTACTCAAATGTGCACTGAATATTAAATCGTAATAAAAGAGATTAAATGTGGGAGATTCTAAACCAAATTGATTTTTAAAGCTAAGGCTCATATGTTTCCATGGGACGCAAAACACTGCAGCACAATACTTTTATAGTCTTTTGTTTTCCTTGTGTGACGCCTGAGAATCTCTGCATCATACTGCAAGTTAAGCAGCTCAGATGTGGTCGTAAATTCATTATTATTCGTGTATTTGTTGGTGCATGTTTGTGCATTAAAAACTCCTCTTCCGTTATATGATTCTGGTCATAATGATTAATTATAATAAATGTTAAATACGTAAAATTCATGTGCGTAAAAAGTGATTAAGTAGTCGCTTTTGATTTGCGCATAATTGTTAAAGCTTGTGTTTTAAGCAGACGACAGCAGTGCAGAGACGGTGTGTTTCCATTCTGCTCTGAGTAAAAGTGCGGGGGTCAACTTCAATGTTTCCTACCTAACTGTTGCTATAATCCCACGATGCCTACTGCAAAGTGGTAAATTTATTGAGGAGTGCGCGTGTGCGGCTGTCATTACATGTCATTACAAGATGGAGATGATGCTGCTGTAAAGCTTTCATTTAAATATTCCAGCGGTGCTCCACAAATTTCTTTTCCGTGAGCCATAGGGCAAAGAAGGCAGGAGAGGAGTTTCCTCTGCAGCAGGCAACCAATGAAGTCTCTTGCATGCGCTCACATGAGTTTCTCCGGACAGTTTTTAATGACTGATATTGATGTATGGTAATTTCTTTGCTGGATCACATGACACAATTACCTCAAGAATCGATCAAGATGTATTGCAGGTCTGCCTACGTTTCCGATTTTTTCTCCCTGGCGGGGTCTTTCCACGCGCCTGTGGTGCTATAGATGGACAAAGTTTAACACAGTCAAGCTGCCAATTCCTTTCCTCTGTTGCAAGGAGGAAAAGGGAAGAGATATGACGGAATACGATGATCGCAGCTGCGCGTCAAATATGTATTTACCGAGCTGTACTTATTACGTTTCGACGCCCGATTTTACATCAGTCTCCTCCTTTTTACCGCAGACTACTTCGTGCCAGGTTAATTTCCCTTATTCTCCAAACATAACCCAAGTCCAACCTGTTCGAGAAGTCGCTTTCAGGGATTATGGACTGGACCATCCCAGCAAATGGCACTACAGGGGCAATTACGCATCATACTATTCAACGGACGACATAATGCATCGGGACTTGATCCAGTCCTCCAGCAGCAGGGCGGATGTGATATTCAAGAACGAGCCGCTGTACGGGCACCACGGTGGGACGAGCTCGCCGTGCAATTTCTTCACCAGCGTGGGCCGAAATGGGGTTCTCCCCCAGGGCTTCGACCAGTTTTTTGACCCTCCAAACTCGGAGAAGCCGAGCGCGGAGCCCCCCAAACAAAAGACAGACTCTGGTGTTCCCGGAGATGCTGTAAATAACAACGAGGCTGTAACTAAACTGGAGCAGCACAAAGCTGATCCGAGCGGGAGCGTCGACGAGGACTCATCCTCCAACTGCGGAGACAAGAACAACCAACAGAGTAAGTATTTTCCACGTTGTCCTGAGTGTAAGGTGTGTAATTTAGACAATGGGGTGTCTGGGCTCCATGGGTCCAACAACTGCGCTCGTCCAGGGTTATGTGCGGCTTTATAAGCATGCAAAAGCTTTTATATCCCAATAAGATTTACTTTACGGTTGTAAAGGTATTTACAATGGGAAACAGTTAAGTAACCATACTTTGACGGTTGCCTTGTGTCCACCTTCAGTATATGTTAGTACAGGTTATGTTTATTTATAAGAAATTTAATAGGAATCGTTTTATCCAAGTTAGTTTGTTGTGCGCCTTTAATAAAAATAAATGTGCCATTGGGAAATCTACTTTACGCATGAGTGTATTCACAAAATGAGTGTAGTAGAAGTTCATTTTAATGCTAATTCCTTTGTTATTGTCGTTCACTCTACGTGTGTGTGTGCGTGTGTGTTAGTTCCTGTGTGTGTATGTGTGTGTGTGCGTAAAAGAAATAACACTGTGTAGAAATAATAAATTATCAACTTGCAAACTGTGTTGTGATCCAAATATTTTCACCCAAGTTTAATTTTAGAAGCTATTTGTTAAGATGTTTTCTTTTTTTTTTTTCTTGTGCAGGTTCATCAACCAAGTCCAGGAAGAAGAGGTGTCCTTACACCAAATACCAGATCCGAGAACTTGAACGAGAGTTTTTTTTCAACGTGTACATTAACAAAGAGAAGCGTCTTCAGCTGTCCAGGATGTTAAACCTGTCAGATCGGCAGGTGAAGATTTGGTTTCAAAATAGAAGGATGAAGGAAAAAAAGCTCAACCGCGACCGCCTACAGTATTTCACTGGGAATCCATTATTCTGATATCTGTACACACACCCCACACACACACACACACTTCCACAAACACACACGGGAGTTAAATAGGAGCCACACACACATCTGTTACAGACTGGTCCTGTCTCTCTCTGCATACCCATCGTGTTGAAACAGCAAAAAAAATCAGACATTTGTTAAAAAAAAAAACCAAACACTACACTTTTGCAAGGAAATTCAGCATTTATTTATTTTTTTCCCCTCATGTATTTTTCTTTTCTTTTTTTTTTTTTTGCATTATTGGCGACACATTTTTCCAGCAAAGTGCGACATGCGCTTTGAAATTATTTATATAGAAAAATATATAGGCTTCCTTGTGTATGTGCATTTAAAAGACGCATGTAATAAACGTTGTGGTGTGAAATGAAGTAGACACGACAAATGTTGTATAATAGTTACGGATTCTGTCACAAGACAACCAAGTGGCTAAACTTACCAAAAGAACATAAGAAATAGGGGGATTTTCATCAGTTGGAGAAATGTTGCGCTTGCAGGCCTGTATAGTCCCGTTATTTCCTTTGCTTTCAAACACTGTTTTGTTTACTAAACCTTGAACCGTCTAGACAGTATAATAAAAGTAGCTGTAAATGTCTAAATAGGGGGCTATTGGACTTTGGGATCCCAGCCCCCAGACCACAAGAGGACTGGTTCTCTTTCCTGTCTCAAAGTACTTTAACTCCAGGCTACAAATGTTTGAAGGATTCGACACATCTTAGTGAATCACGATTATCTTTAGCTCCTTCTTGATGCACTTGTGATGTTTTTTTTTTCTCAGTTTTAGCTCTGAAAGGGTAGAAGTTATTCCCAGCAGACGCAGCATCTTTGTGCATATGTACTTAAAAAAAAAAAAAAGAAAAGAAAAAAATATCCAGGTCCATCTTCGTTCCTGGTAGAGGTGACGTATGTTTTGTTTTTGGTTTTTTTTAATGTCCTTAAAATCTCAAATGAATGCTTCTAAATAACACAAGCTTTTTTGAGGGAAGTAATTCTAATCTGTTGTGTTCCTTAAAATCCCTTGAAATGAGTGCAAACCTCTGAGCGCCATGCGTAAAAGCTGCGTAAATTACATTTTTGGTTGTTATTTTGTAACAGTCATGGTCAGACTCAATTAATGCATTGATGGAAGAGATACAATCGGTTTATTGATAAATTCATGTGATGAATTTGAGGTCAGGGCAGACAAACTTAGACTCTTGTATAAAAAAAAAGTAAATGAATGAAATGGAATGGGGGGGGAAAAACGAAGAGGAATTGATGCTGGTTCTATTTGTGATCCTTTGCAGTTATTTCCCATAAAGGCTATTAGAAAAGCGAGGTTTCATTAAGTATTTAAGTGGGTTGTCATCATATCCTACAGTGAAATTACATTACCAACTGTGTAGGGTGTTTCATTTTGCTACTCGACTTATCCACATGAGGGCGGACTTGCAGCTTTGTCTCAGTGAAAATGCATAGTTCAGCCAAATTTAACATCCACTCTGCATGAAAAAAAAAGAAAAAAATCCAGCAATGAGGAAATAAAACAGTCAGCAAGGGTTTTATTTAGATTTTTATTTCAGTGCCACATATTAACACGATTCCTGATGCGTTTTTTTTTGTTAAACCGTATTTCTTATTGTCTTTAATCCGAGAGGAAATCAAACGCCACTTGGTTTTACATCATTAAATCGCAGCCTTTTAGTCTCTGAAGAAATAAAAAATAAACACAGACAGATGAAGACGTTGTCATTTGCTTCTCAGTCAGTGAAATGGATGCAGTATTTGCGCATCACTGGGCTGTAGTTAACATTTTTTCAGTCATGTTCAAGTGTTTTCGAAGGCAAACATCCACGGCCTTTGTCATATGAACCTTAAATGTAGATTTTGACCTTGTGTTGAAGGCCGCTCACCTTTTAGGCCAAACAAATCTGCAGGCCCAGAATATAACATATTAGACCACAGTGAAGGGAATGGACATAAACGTGCTTCTCTATTATTATTATTATTATTATTATTATTATTATTATTATTATTATTATTATTATATGACATGCGGACCAATTCCTTTTCCTATTTTAAGAGGTTTTTTTTGGAGACATTTGTTCAGATTTTGTTGCTTTTATTAAACTGTTCGTTAAACATATGCGTCTAACATTTAATTTTTCATTCAATGCATCATAAATGCAAATAAACAATAAGCATCTCTAAATACTTACGGTACGTTTCAGCATAAATACACTCATGAAAAATAAATTAAAAAGAAAAAAAACCTCTGCGTTCCTCTCCTTAAAATAAGCAGACGTACATCGGTGATTTCTCATATAATCAACCCTGCGCTGCAATACGGGCCTGTGTTTTGATTATTTTATTCCCTTTTGTGAATGTGAAAGGATTTATTTGCTTAGAAAAATAAAGTAGTTGCTCACAATCTTAGTATTTAATCATGCAAAAAAAGCAAGACGATCACATTGTGTCCATGTAAATGTAAAATACTTTGATTTCTGTTGCGTAAATACCAAAGAGCCAGTGTTTTCAAGCTACTTTCATTATGTTTTGTTTGCATATTCCACATCAGATCTTCGTCGTTTGATGTGTCATGCACCAGTATTTTATTTTATTTTTTATTTTATTCCTCGCTTATTTTTGGCACAGTCTTTGTCCTGAACTCATTTGCCTCCTCGCAGACAAAAACAATGAAGCCCTGAGTAAAATAATCCCCAGAATGTGCACACACCACTCTACATTAACAGGTTCCTATTTTGGAAAAAATACATTTGCGACACGTTGCTAACAAATATCTTGTGCAAATATATTGTGCTAAAAAAATCTGTTCAAATAATAAACGATTTTCTATCTGCATTGTGTGGAGTTTATTGAATGAAACCTTACAGGCTAGTGTTGACCTTCATGGTCAGCTTGCTACACAGCTTCTAAGACATTTACATCAGTGAAAAGTGGATGCGGCTTTGGTCATAAAATAACAAATGCAGAAACTCAGAGTGTTTCAGGAGGAAGATTACAGCGAACGTGCTGTTTAATTACAATAATTTAGTTTAATTACAAATTCAAGCTTGGAATTAACGAAGAATTAAGAGAGCAAATTAAAATGGTGTTATTTATTTATTAAGTAACCACAACGAGTTTCCATTCCCAGATATATGTGAGTAAATTATGCAAATATGACCAATGTGGGCTCTAGAGTCGGACTGGGAGCCATGAGGATGTGGGGAGGAAAAGAGTGCATTTAGAGCTGGTTACATTCTTTAAATAACAGGCATTTGTCGCCTATATATGTAGCATGTGTCTAAGCAGCTCAATCTGCACATAAACACACTCACTTTACACTTTTACGCGAAGACACGAGCGCGTTTTGGTAACTTTACGCACGTGGGTGATTACACATAATATGAGGCGACATCGAAGTGAGGAAAAACACTTGGCATGTGTGTGTTTCACTGAGTCTTTTCATTAAGATTCCTTCAGTTTTTGTGGATTCAGTCTTTGTGGTCTCGCTGTGCAGTCTCTCTCAACCAATTTCAAGTCCGTGTTGTAGGTGTCGCTGTTGACCACGTCTGCATCCGCAGTACGAGTCTGTGTGCGGGGAGTGGAGGCTGCGTCTCAAGGCCATTTTCAAATCTCATTGGTGGGCTTGTCATGTGGTCGGGAGGCATCCTGACTTACTCGGAGATTGTTTTTCCGAGATATGTCAGCTTACAAAGGACATCTCTCTCCTCCAAAGAACTTAACCCCCCAAAATGTCCTTTCCCAGTAGCTCACCTGCGGCAAATACATTTCTAGTGGATTCTCTAATTGGTGCTTGCAGGACGGACAGCTTTTACTCCAACAGCAACATGTACATGCCGTCTGGCTCAGAAATGGGAACTTACGGAATGCAAACCTGTGGACTCCTGCCGTCTTTCGGCAAAAGAGGGGAGGTCAACCACCAAAATATGGGCATGAATGTCCACTCGTACATACCTCAGCTAGATAACTGGACTGATCCGAACAGACCCTGCAGAATAGAGCCGCCCAGTCAGATGTCAAACTGTACATTTTCACAGAGCATTAAGGAGGAGAGTAACTGCTGCATGTACTCCGATAAGAGAGTACAAAAGGTCAGCTCAGATGTCCCCGCATACTCTAACGTTATTCCTGAATCTTGTCCGGTTGACGGTCCTGAGATCCCGGTTCCGGGTTATTTCAGGCTGAGCCAAACTTATGCGAACGGGAAGCTTCAGGAAAACTACTGCCATGAACCGCCAAGTCCAACCCCAACACTGATGCAGCTGAGCCGGGTCACCCCGAAACCGCAGTCCTCTTCTTCGTCCTCTTCGTCCTCCAGTTTAAAGAAAAGCGAGGACGTCCTGCGAGAAGACCCGGAGACCTCAAGGACCCCCGGACCCGAGGATAGCCCTGATCCCAAATCCGGATCGGAGGAGAAAAGCTGCTCCATGGACGCTTCAGTGTCCAGCCCAGAGCTGCACCAGAAGGAAGGGAAAGGTGGGTTGGCTACAATGAAAGCTTTTATCTTGTGGCACTGTGCTGAGAAGGCTCCAGCATCATAAAACCAAGTATAAAACACAAACAACCCTAAAGTCGTAATGTTTAATGAGAGTCTTTCTCAGGTTGCAGTAATAGGCAGCAGAGAATGGTTTTACTATGCAGCATGCAGAGTATACCTCCCATTTCCCTTTAGACATTTAAAATTAAATAAAATGCATGTAAAAAAAATTCTCTTTTTATATCAAGGATATTTGATATAGTTTTTAGAAACCTGCAGAAAGTTCATATATGTTATGATTATCCTATTATATGTGTCTCAGTTAAATATTCAGTCATTCCAGATTGTTTTAAAGGATTTGGTGCATTTGCAGATTTAGCTACTAGTGCAATTTTAAAGTGGAATATGTAAAAACAAAAAAAAAAATGAGAATGTGATTTTCTATTTCAATAGTTCAACATGCGCATTTTAATTAACGGTTACATGCTTGATTCAACTTTGAGCTCCTATAAAATGAATAGATGTTTTTAATGCTTGTGTGTGTGCTTTAGGTGTAGCCCTGGTGTGCGCTCTGATCAACTGGGGGTTTCATTTAATTTTTATTTTATTAGTAGTGGCATGTACGCGACTAATAACAACCCGTGCATGTTATTTATTCTGGGAAAGTCGTTATGTTGTGTGTTATTTCCCTGAGGTGAGATTTGATCCGGATCAGACCCTGAATCTGACTCTGATCTGACGTTCCTCCACAGACTGTAAGACTGACACACCGACGAGCAACTGGTTGACCGCAAAAAGTGGGAGAAAGAAAAGATGTCCTTACACAAAGCACCAGACCTTGGAGTTGGAGAAGGAGTTTCTGTTCAATATGTATTTGACCCGAGAGCGCCGCCTAGAGATCAGCAGGAGCGTCAACCTGACCGACAGGCAGGTCAAGATCTGGTTTCAAAACCGCAGGATGAAACTGAAGAAAATGAACAGAGAAAACCGCATCCGTGAACTGACCTCAAATCTCACCTTTTCGTGAGCCTGCATGTATGTTCGCTGTCTTCTCTTTTTAATCCCTCGCAGTTTGATGCCTGAGTGGCATTGGACGTTTTATCCTCAATTTCAACGAAACTGTGACCATGTATCTATTCCAGTTTTAGTACTTTGTGTGGCGTCGTGTATATGTTTTATTTTATCACAGGGTAACACTTTGGTCTTAAATTATTGGAGTTTATTCCCTCTCCTTTTTTTGCCAGTACACATTACTGAGTCGGGTGTTTTTTTTTTGTTTTTTTTTTTTGGAGGGGGGATAGAGTTACTCTTTCAGTCATGAAAGCACATTTATTGTCATATAGTGCAACATTTGTTTTAGTGCAAGCCATTTGCTCAGTGGTAAATATTTCAATGGGCTTCAAGCGACAGAAAACGATGTTAATCAGAATTTATTGCATGTTTGTGGCATGTATCTTGCAATAAATAGATTGTCCAATATTCTTGTTCTGTTCTTGTTTGTTTTATAATTATCTCAGGCACTATTTTCTGTCTAAGGCCGCCGCGGAATCTGCGGGCTTTGTCACACTCTCATGGTTTTACTCCAAATTAAATAAGAAATGAAAAAAAAAACACATTTTCTACATTTATCTCTCTGCTGAGTGTTTCTAAATGTTACTCCAATGCCTCATATTCTTGTTATTTCACATTTACGCATCTGACAATCAAACAATTGCACTGAATATAATCAACGGACTTAAATCAGTTTAAACAAATGCATTTTCGACATAGAATATTAGGCTTGTATACAATATTCCTGAAGCTGTTTCGTCTCTTTTTATGCTTGTTTGATCTTGCAGTCCTCGTGCGTAATTTTAGGCTTAAAAAACACCCTAAATAGTGTTAAAAATACTATATTCCGACCAACTGCGCCGTTCATCTGCGAAAAAAAAGTGTAAAAGAACAGTGTGGCACAGAAAAGAAGTCGAGTAAAGCAATAAACGTGGTATTAATTTAATTTCCTTGGCCTGTTCACAACAAAACTAATACACGTCTTATCAGACGGTGCCAGTTATGTTCAAGCGCAAATTCAAAGACAAAAATCTTTCCTCTTATTCGAGCCTCACGCGCCACGGTGAGAGTCTTTCCAGCGTGGAAAAAAGCTTGAGAATTTTCATCACTATTTGAAAGTAGTAAAAGAAAAAGAAAAGAAGAAAAAAAAAGTAATTATCCAGTCTGGAGAGCTGATGTGAGCGAACATTTGGCCTGCGTAAAGGTCAAAACCAGCCTTCCTGCAAAAACAAATAAATAAGTGAAAAGTCTGACCAAAAATAAGGAAAAAGTGGTTTATGTGGCTTTAAAAGTGAACCTTTAAGACAGAAATACACAGATGGACTTTCCTTCTCCAAGTCTTTTTTTTTATTGACGGCATGATCACACGCACCTCATAAAACATTTATTGATACATAAAGCTATTATTGCTCTCCTTTCAATGAATACAATAATTTTACAACTGATGTTTCCGGCTTCACTTTAAAAATTAAACCAACCCAGAAAATATGTTTCTTCGACGAATATTAACAATGGATTCACCGCACTGAGAACGGAAATGGCGTCTGTTATTTTACAGCATGTTATTACATCTATTTTACGAGGACTCCGTAAGTCTATAAACCATTTTACTAGCATTGGGGGTATTAAGACGATATTATAAGAGTTTTCCTAAACATTAAGATACAGGGACGTCGTGCTGCTGGACTGTGTGGACGTTTAGGTGTCTTATTCCTTCTTTTGAGCTGGTGTATTGTTGCAACGTCCTCCAGCTTTACGCACACTATGTGAAACGAGCAGGGGTGGGGGGGGCACATTTGCATTCATTTGGGTGGTTGTTTTCTCCCTTTGCTGAAATCTGAAGGGGCTTTTTTATTATTTGTGAAATGAAAAGCTAAATTAAACCTGACGAAAAAAAAGAGAGAGCAAGGGCAGGATTGATTTACTCGCTGTATTGGTAAATATGACCACGTGATCCATGTAACCAATCCCTGTAGATGCAGGCCAGCAAAAATACTATGATTGTTCATAGAGGGAAGCTTCCCGTAACAGTGCAACCCTTATTATATGAGTAGGAAGAGATCAAAAATGTCGTCCAGTGGCACTCTCAGTAACTGCTATGTGGACGCTATCATGGGCCAGGAGCCGGAGGATGTGTACGGTGCGCGTTTTATTCAAGCTCCACACACGGTGACCCCCAGGCCGCCAGGTGCTGGGGACAACGCAGACTTTTCCTCTTGCAATTTCGCACCAAAGTCCGCCGTTTTCTCGTCTTCTTGGTCGTCGGTTCACCCGCAGGGGATTTATCATCCATACGTGCACCACCACCACCACCACCAGTCCCATCTCTCCGCATCGGACGGTAGATATGTAGGCGTCCGCTCCTGGATGGACCCCATCTCTAACCACGTTTCGTTTGCCGGATTTCACTCCAGCAGTCGCTCGTATGGGACAAAGCCCGATGTCTTACCAGCGAAAGCCACAGAGTGCGACGCGCTGGAGGCTGAAGCTCGGCCGCTCCCCGGTGAATTCGCTTGTGGAGCTTCAGAGTGTCCAGAAAAAGCGACTAAAGAGCACAGTGGAAGTGAGCTTTCGAGCCACAGCGAGCCCAAAGAAGAGAAACAACAACAACAACTTGACCCAAGTAAGTAAACGAAATAGCCAGTCCTGATTTACAACCTTAAGAACTGTATGAGCTGGGTGTGTAAAACTGGAGGTTTTACTAACCTATAAAAGTGTCTCGTACTATACCGCGGCTCGGGAAGGGGAAAAACCCGCCCTGCATGGGTTATTGCAGGGGATCCTAAAGTTTTTTTATGTCTCAGGAAACCCAAAATAGATACACATCTCTCCTGTTTCGATTTTCCTGGGACACTTTCTGGATAGCTGGATTGGTTTATTCGAAATAATCAACTTTACGCACGGTCTTATTGTCTATAAATGCGTTCATTTTGGGTTTTGAGGCACTAAAGTTACAACACTCCCCACTTTAGGATCCACTCATATCAGTTATCAAGTTAATTATTTAAAAAAAACACCCTTTTATATGTGATTTTACTTTATCTATATCCTTTTCCCCCCCTCTAGATAACCCTGCTGCAAACTGGATTCACGCACGCTCCACGAGAAAGAAGCGATGTCCATACACTAAATATCAGACTTTAGAGCTGGAGAAGGAGTTTCTCTACAACATGTATTTGACCAGAGACCGACGCTATGAAGTCGCCCGTATTCTCAGTTTAACAGAGAGACAAGTGAAGATCTGGTTCCAAAACAGAAGGATGAAAATGAAGAAGATGAACAGAGAGAGGAACAGCAAGGACCAGCTATGAAGGAAACCATCTGAACAATCCACTTTATTTTGGTAGGAGTTTGATAGACGTTTTCATTAGAGACGTTCTAGGTGTCATATCATCGGGTGTTGGTGTCATCATGTTTCGACCAGGAGTTTGATTTGGTGGGATTTGTGCGTCACGATCTGACATATATACTGTTTGCAGCCATTTGATTGTTTCTATCCCACTAAAAGAAAAGAAAAAAAAACACAACTTGACTCAAACACACTGGGCTGTTGAACATTTTCTCTCTCTTTTTTTTTTTTTTTTTTGTTAATCAATCCCAATTGTAGGAAAACGTGCCCGTGTGTGTTGTTTTTCTAGTTGTGAAGAATTTGGAGTTGTATATAAAAACATGTTCACAGCTACACTCTTTTTTTTGGACTGCTGTTTGTGTCATTTACGCATCAGTTTGCTGCATTTTCGAACCATTTCACAAACGTTTCACCACTTCAAAGTAACGTATTTGGCTCAAATACCTCTTTGCGTTTTACATCTACACACAACAACAACAACAAAAAAATGTGAAAAGCAAATAATGAATTTCATTTGAATAAGAATTAAAACACTTCTTTGAACTCTTCCGTAGTTTTATCATTTGACATCAAAAATACATTAACACTACTCCACCACAACTTTATTAGAACAACTTTCTAATTTGGAAACAAATGAATCACAGACGCTTTGGGTTGAAACTCTCTACAGGTTATTTCATGTTGAATCACACCTTTTTTTATGTGGCTGATTTTATTTGAAACGTACAGGAATAAGTAATAAAGTGTTTACGATTGGGAGAGGTGTGGATTTCCAATTTATTGTCCAACTTGTACGAATAATTACTTTAAAGCAGGAAGAAACGTGGTCCAATAAAGCTATAGAAATGGCTAGACGTCTGGCCTAAATGAGTTTATGGGCCTGGCCAGTAATTACACTCTCCTTTGAAACCTCTTTTCTTAGGCGTTTGCGTCTGTTGCTGACAAACAGAATGTAGACACTTTTCCACAGGGTGTCTGGTCGATGAATTGTTTCAGAGGAAATCCACCCCCCTCTTAATGGTCACGTTTATTCATCAACTCCATTTCCCACCGATGGGGAGAAAAAAAAAACTTCACTTTGACTGAAGTCTGACGCAGTTGTGCTTAAACTGTGATAACATGAAATATCCACCATGATTTGTTCCTAAATTTACACTAAAACACCCTGAAACATTAGAGAAAAAACATAAAAGAAAAATATAATAACATGTTCTTAAACTGGAGCAAATACAGGTTAAAAAGTGAGGATTTTTTTCTTTTTTTTTGCAGCATCAGTTGCATCAAATAGAGAAAAGGCCGATTTCTGCAGAACTCCAGGCTGTGTTTTTACCTCTACATGATGAAGCTCTCACTAGAGGGCGATGTTGATCTTTTAGTCTCAGCTATAGTTTCTATCACAGCTGGAAGATGTAGACAACATATGGACCATACCAACCTCCATGGATCTATAGAATCATGGATTTATATGATAAAGAATGGTCAAAAATTGCCTCTTTTTTTTTTTTAAAGATTACATTCAGATGAAAACCACAGAGTTGCTGGTGTTAAAACAAAGACAGACGTTGCAGACAAAGAATCCCAATGCATGATTTTAATTAAAAGTTGCTACACCCACTTGGAAACCTCAGTGAGCTTTCAGAAGGAGCATTACATACGTTTACATATTTCCATCATTACTTTGAGATTTAATGACAGAACTGGGATGCATTCATAGCCACAGCTCACAGTCATTATACAGCAGAAAACACAATTACAATAACAGACATTTCGAGGTGGATTCCTTGAAAATTTCTCCACCAAGGCCGCAACCTCTAAATGTTATCAAAATGATTTAACTGGACAAATGTTGCGTTTAGTTGTGAGTTTAGTCTGCAGTCACTGAAAAAAAAACATATTCGACCACCCTTGTTTTCTTCAATTTCTTGTTCATTTTAATGCCTGGTACAACTAAAGGTACATTTGTTTGGA
>JAPTYQ010000015.1:24564164-24586663 GCA_029814465.1 Ostorhinchus cyanosoma | reverse complement strand
TGTGTGTGTGTGTGTGTGTGTGTGTGTGTGTGTGTGTGTGTGTGTGTGTGTGTGTGTGTGTGTGTGTGTGTGAGGTGACTGTCACGGCTGAAAACTTGAACCTATGAATGACGACGTTCAGCTTCTTCATCTGAAAATATACGACTGCATGATTACACAGTGTCAACAGGCATGCACAAACTGGACTACATCTCCCCTTTGATGATAAGAAAGACGGTTAACATATCGCCGATGACTGGGGGGGGGGATTTCTACCAATACTCCCTTTTTCCATGCAGACATTATTGTACATTTATAGAAAGTCATGTGCCTTTTTTCCTTAAAGGCCATGAATGGGGTCAGCTGTCACTCTTGACTTTGCTTAAAGCACATTAAACTAGAAGATTCTCAACTTAATCTAATGTCATGAAGAAAATTTGATGTTATTTATTTTTATTTTTTTTGGTCTTTTCTTAATAAAATAGATAAACCAAACCCAAGACAAACATGAAAAAAAAAAATACAGCCAAAGGCACAAATCTGTATAGAGGTGGATAGTAAATGTCTTGTGAATTAATCCTGTTCTTGGAAACTCATTTTTATCTCTGTGGTCCATCTTATCAAGTCAAAACAACATAAAAAAAGAAAAAAAAAAAACAAGAAGCGGACTCTGATCTTACCAGAGGAGATAAGACACATCCACAGTCTTTCTTTTTTTTTTTCAAACAGTATTTCCTGTGCCTGGTTGGTTTGTTTGTCATCATTCAGCTTTACTTGTTCAACAGCTGGGATTGGACGGATTGTGTGTTTTTGTTGGACGCATGGATCAATATGTAAACTAGGAACTAAGAAATAATCTGTTGTATTTAGATTTAAAAAATGACACTATCAGAATCTATGAAGTATTTTTGGCAACACATAAAGATTCCTATTTATAGGGCCTGATAACACACACACACACACACACACACACACACACACACACACACACACACACACACACACACACACACTGGTCTAAATCACTAAAATATAAAACTTTACAGGCGTCCTCTCCACTTTCTGTCCGTCTGTCTTAAATCTCGCGAGAGGAACAAATACAGCCCTGTCATAAAATTAACCCAAAGATTTCAGCAGCACTTACATAATCATCAGCTCATTTCCTGTTGCGCACCTCACCGTTTAAAGCAGGTTGTGTGTTTTAACTTCACTTAAAATGTATGTTTTTTTTTTAAGAGCAGAGTCGTCAGGAGAGTTCAACACTTTATTAAACTGAAGGTTGAGCTTATATGGTTTTATTAAAACTGTATCACGTTAAGATTTGTCTCCATTTGCCCTGAAAGATTCAAAGTCTGGAGCCCTGCAGACCACGTGACTTCACAGGCAGAGAATTTTTCATGAAAGAAGTGCATCCTTTTACGCCTTATAGTCTATAAATGAGTGAATTTACTTTTTTATTTATTTATTTTTATTTATTTATTTATTTCAGAATTCTATCATCCTGGAAAAAACAGAATCGTGGTTTGGCCTGTTTGCTTTCTGCTCCCTCTTCTTATCCAGAGAAGCTGTGTCAGACATATTTGTTGTCTCTAATCAAAGGAAATACCAATGTGAGCGCGTTGCATTTGTCTTTAGCTCCCCATCACTCACCCGCAGTGAACTGGTGCACCAGTAGCACGCACTGGCGCAAACACCAGCCATCCAGTGCGTCATGGACACTGTTGTCTTATATGGAACACTGCAAATAATAATAATAGTAATAATAATACTAATAACAAAATCCTCTTATAATAATGAACAGATGTTTTTTCCAATAAAATGGTTCAAGCGTTAAGGGCTAGAACGTCATACTAGTGCAACAAATCCGGATCTTTTGCATTAACGCACACATGCACACATGCACACACACTTACACACACTCATAATACGAGAAACCAGAAACCGAGCCAGAGCCGGACTATAAATCCCACAGTGCTGACTCTGGCATGTCCTCCTCATGGACGAGAATAAAATGAAAGAAATTCCTTTTTACTTTGCTCCACGAATATTCAGTGTCCGGCTTGTAATCTCGAGGGTCAACAACATGAAACATTTGTGTTCTTCAGTGATTTATCTACATATTATAAATAACAGGACCCAGCCAAAGGATGTGGAAATGCGGAGAAAATGGTGCAACGTTCAAAGAAATCAACAAATACATAGTTTTCATTTTCTCTAGATACAAAAAAGTATCACAGAAAAGGCCTCAGGTGTATTCTTATTTTTAGATTCCGTTTATAATGTATTTACACAAGCACAAGACCTTTTAAATACATAGGATTGTTGTTAACAGTTACTGCGCATGCAGGCCTCTAATGGATTAAAACCAAAAAGAAAAAAAAACGTGTCGTTCTTAACTGTTTCCAAATGCGTAATTTCCACCTAAAAATATAAGTATTGAAATTAAAGCATCCACATCTATTTTTAAAAAGTGGTCATTTTCATAGTGCAGTCTTGTTAAAGCATCACTGTCATCCTATTGGCTTTAATTAAACAAAGACAGAAAAGGCCTAACGTGTTAAAAATACGTACTTTATATATAAAAAAAACTAAGCTATGCATGTTTATTATTTAACAACAATTAATTCTGTAAGAAAGGGATAAAGTGTGAGTATTTAATGCTGTAGTCTGGCTGCTGGTTTAAATATACAGATGTGACTGAGAAATAGAAATAGAAAAAAAAACAACAACGTGAAAACCCCCCTCTCGTTTTTTTTTGTTTTTTTTTTCCAGCGGACATGGAGGGGCTTCTCCTATTATGCGCAAAGATGGGAAGAATTGCTGCAGTCGAAATTCCTTTTTGTGAGAGGACAATTTACAACTTGGTAATAGACCTTTTTATGTGCCTCCATCGCCTGTCATTGGATGCCACTGGTCATGTGTGAGAGGCAAACGTCTTCATGGCTCTTTTCCTGATTTCCCAGGCGATTTTTTCCCACTGCATTCTGCGTCTATGGCGTTTAAACCGATACGCCACGGTGGGCTTTCTTAAAAAAATCACCAGTCATTCGATTTTTATAAAAGTCCGATCAGCACATATTTTTGCGCCACTGCGATGCTCATTCTTCCCGGACGACGAGAGGGATTGTTTCAACTTTGTGCAGATTTGACCTCTTCAGATCAACACTGAATCGACGCAACTCTATGAAAAATAGTAAAGCTCAAAGAATAAACATGGATTACCTGCCTGCGACATGTAAGTATTCTGTGCCATAGCAGAGTGCGTTTACCTCTGGGGTGTCTGCATGTGAAGTGTGACAGCTTCCTGTTTCATTAGTCATGTTAATTAGCTGCAGGGTAAAAGGCTTTCAGGTAATATGGCGAATTCACATGTTGCTATGTGTATCTCAATCAAAAGACAAGTCGTTAATGATTTTAATGCATACGAAAATGTGCATTTATTTCTTCTCGATCAGTATTTGCATGAAACTGGTTGCTGTTTCTTTAAAAAAATGCACTCCCTCTCCTTCACAGCTGCTATTCTAGACCTTTTCTGCCAAAAAAAAAAAATACAACTAGTCTTCACTCAGTTATGTGGTTGTTTGACACGTTTTATCACTTTATTGTGTTACTCATTATTACTCAAATGCAGCAACATCCCATCCATCAGCAACAGTTTCGATTTAATATTGCATGTCGACATTTCTTTGTGTCCTAAAGCTGCTGATTTCAATTATATATTTAAAGAAAAAGACAGTTTTTTTTTTTTTTTTTTAACCAACAAGCATCTGCAACATCTGCAACAACACACACACGCTCACACATGCACACACACATACACACACATATATAGCAATGTTCTATAAAATGCACTTGCCAAATCCTGCAGAATAATAGACGCAGAACAACTGTGCTTTGCTAAAACCCCGCATATGCAGTCCTGGCAGAAGAAGTTGAGTTTTCATAGCTGTTTTCAGCTGCCTGGAGATGGGGCCAACTGAACAAAGACAGTATTTCACCGTTGGCTGACAGGCAGCTGCGAAAGTATTTACAGCCTTACTGCAATGCGGCAAAATGGACACTGGAAAGACCGACACAAGTGAAAGCCTGTGAGAACTAAACAGGATTCACTCTGTTATTCAGCTCCAACATGCAAATAAGACCCTATATATTTTTCTGAAAGTGTGTGAGATATCTATAAAAAGAAAGAAGAATAACCACAGGCCTTGCACACATATCAGCCTCCATGAATGGATGTGGTTTCTCCTTTTCACCCTGATTTAAATTATCTACAAATTGTGTAATGTCTTCAAACATTGGACTAAAGATTGATCAATTTAATGCATTTTCATGTGAACTTAAATGAGATCCAATGAGGTAAAATTACTCTGATCACCCTGAAGTACAAAACATATACTCATTTAGATGCTTTTCTCCTCTTTTATAACAATGAAAAGATAATAATGGATAAAACACTAACACATTTGGGGATTTATGTCCATGTTGATACGCACATAAATTCTCAGACAATTTTGCAAAGCAGGTGTATTATTATTATTATTTTTTTATTTTCATCCCTCACTACATTCTTAAAGCCCAGTAAAATAAAATCAGCAACAACAGGGTGATATTTTTTGCAGTGGAAAAGAAGGAGAGCCATAAAAATGCCAGCAGAAGGCGCTGTTGCCCAACAGTCAGCCTCTGTGCTCCTGCTCTGCACACTGTTCACACTAACTTCCTGAACCTTGCTATTGGTTGACAGGTTGGTCACGTGATTGATTCCGTTTTTGAATGTGACTTTTGGAGGATTATTTATCTGAAATGCCACTTTTTTTTTTTTTTGCTACTGCTGCTACTTGTGTGTTAGGAGTAGAAAGTTTGTTAAGAGTTGAAGTAAATCATCTGCTTATTGTGTGTATTATTAGGTTTAGATTTAAATATTCACAATGTGCTATAGAAACCTTGTATATCCCATAAAATAATGAAAACACTAATGCATACATGTATAAAACCAGTACAGTGTTCATTTTATAGCCCCTGCAATTCCCAAACGGTATGTCACATGACTTTCTGCTTATATTATGATGAAGAAGTACATATTTTTTAAACTTCTGGTAGATTTATATTATATTTAGAGTAAATAAATAGTTACTTAAACAACATAGATTAACACTTTAACTAAAACATCTCTGAACTCAAATCACAGCAAACAAACTCTTACAGACATGCACGTAAAAAATGACAGGCCTCTCAGTCCATGCCCCCCCCACACACACACACCCCTACCTCATCATACCTGCACTGCAGAAGCACCACCTACCTCAGGTTTAGTCTGAAAAGCAGAGGAGGAGCAACAGTGCAATGCATGCTGGGGATTGGCCCAGAGAATGAATGACATCAGTCTTAAAGTGTCAGGTCTGCAGCAGAAAAAGTATTTCTGCACAGTTGTGATGTATGCTCATATCTGTACAGAGATGATTATTTAGTGACATTATAAACAAGCATTATATATAAATTAAAAAGAAGAATGTTTTCTGTAAAAAGTAAAAAAAAAAAAAAAAGGAAGAAACCCAGAACAGAAGAGGCCATGGCCTACACTGCATCATTTATCTCAGACACCTGTCACTTCTTCAAACTTACAATAATGATGTGAATTTGTGCAATCAATGTGGGTAAAATCCTTCTTTTTGCTCCTCTTTCTGTTGTAACAGTTCTAACCCCTCAGCTTCCTCATTTCTGTGACTTTTCCTTAATGCACATCAGTGTAATCGGCGTTATTGAGTAAGTGCAACTTTCAGGGTTATTTATGGACCTGCGCGCTGTTGTGAATGGCTGTGAGGAAACACGTGATGCCATTAAAGTTTGTTTTATGGCCTGGGACTTGACAAGCCAAAATATAATTCTCATTGTGTATTAGTAAGACCGTCCAGATGGGTTGGAATAGCGCTTCAATTGGCAGGGAGCTTCACCGGGCTCCCTTTTCCTCCGGCCCGGGTGCGTTTGTTCGTCGGTGTGCCATGTGTTGCAGTCTCGGTGGTAAGCCGTGTTTTATCATTTTTCTGGTGGTGTGGGCGTGTGATGTCACACACATAGAGCTCAGGCTGAACCGTTTCCTGCCTCTCAAAGCGGCAACAGGACACACAGACAGTTTTATGATGAGCTACTCTTGGCAAAATGGCTGGTTTGACACTTTTTGGAGTCTTGTTTGTGCGTAAAAATCTTTGGAGAGCTAAAAGATGCGTTTTGTTTGTCCTTTTCCAAGTTGCTGGTTTGACAGACTCCATGATTTAATTATAGATGCAGCGGTTTGCTTCTTATTTCCTTGGAGGCGGACAACAGGTTGTCATCAGACTCTGGGTTATTTTTGGAATAATCTGGTGAATTATCTTAAAGGTTAAATCAGTGAAGTGCAGTTTATGTCATTTGGTGTCATTACTGTATCTGCAGCACCATTATGTGTCATTTGTAGATAGCATCGTTCATATTTCGTTTGTTTGAGAGCAGTAGCTGTATTTTTTTGTATTTATTTTTTTTGCATATTGATATAAATACGCAGCACAGACACGGATGCATTTGCAGAAATAATATGTTTTTCACTTTTTGTGGCTTCTGTTGAATTTACTGTTGGCCTGATGTGTCTCCTCTGCAGGCCGAAAATATTTAATTTAACCCACTAGAGGAAAAACTCGCTCTGATTATAGTTCAATAATATTTTTAGCATATTTTTTCACCAAGTAAATTCCAGCTTTAATTGAGTTATAATTCGTCCTTACGTTGCACAGTAATGAGATAAATAAGGCCTTGTGATTTGTGGTTGTTGTTTTGAATTCAGTCGGAGCTTCTTTTGGGCAGAAAATATGTTGAAAATGTGATTATATTACAGAAAAAAGACTCAAGCTGTAGTAGTTAGGCTTTCTTTAAACCCAAGTAGCCAGGAAACGCTGACTTTATCATTCTTTTGTTTGTGAATCTCGGCTTTGACCCGTCTGAAGGGCTAAGGTGAAAGACAGGTCAGGCTGTCTAACAAATATTGAAATGTGAAGAGCAAGAAACAGACATTTAACTGATATCACAAACCTTTTTTTTTTCATTTGAAGCATATATATATATATCTATATCCAGAATATTTTACGTTTTGTTGACATGAACCCTCCTGCAGCTGCTCACGTGATAAAGCCTAGATTTCACGCGTCAACTTGACTTTTTCTACGCGGTCAGTTTTATTCTTGGTTTAATTTAAGGCCTGCAGTTGTATTTTTCACTTTTTATTTTGGCTTTGAAATGTCAAATTTCTGGAAAAAAACTCCTAAATTTAACGTAAAGCAGCGGAGAGAAGGCCTAAGTCAGCTGATCAGTAAATACGAAAAATCTGATCAGCATTTATTCTAGTGTCTGATTTTGGCCCCAAAAATTTCCCCTTGAAATAAATATCAGATTAATTCTAGTCTATATATAAATATTTCAGTAGCACTAAATGACTGAATTTTGGCATATTTATTTATTTATTTTTAACCTCAGCTTAGTATTTTACTTTTATTTCACTAAAATGTGGGTCTTTTATATAAAAGCCAGTCATCCTCCACCTTTGAAAAGCTGTATTTCATTTGTTCAGCCTGTTTTGTTGTGGTGTCCGCCATGGTGCTTGGTTAATGGCTGACGAGGAATTGGTAAACTTTTGCACCCTTTGAGCTGTCAGTAGGAGCAAAAATAATTAAACTTTTGGATAAGATTGTAAATGATTTTGGTTTGACCTCTATGGCCTCCAGCCTCATGCTCTGGGCAGCGGAGATAACGCACACACATCTGCCAATATCTAGACTCTATGTGTGTGTATGTGTGTTTACAGCCTTATTCTTATCTACCAAACATGTGTATTTGATTCTGGAGTGTGATATTATAATAGTCATATATATTTAATGTGTTTTTTTGTCATATTTTTGGACTTAGATTGAAGGAAAACATCACATAAACCTCTGTTGACCTTAGATGATGCGTTCAGGTACCTTCTGATTATCATGTGCTCCTGGTTTTGACAGTAATCCCTCGCGTAAACGCCTCTTAAAACCTTTTAATTGTTACTTTTCCTTCAAATATCTGTGACTGACATGTGTTTTTGGGGGGTTACTCTGTCATCACAAGATAGAGATCACACAAACTAAGTGCAACTAAAGTGAAGTTTCACTGAAAATATAGTCAAAACTGAATAAAATAAGACGCTCAGGTGGGATCATGTGTCATTTTATGCCACGATATACGTTTCCAACCACATGATTGTGATCCATGCCTTTTATTTTCTTATGTAACCTTGTCTCTGTGCTATTTTTTGCTCATCCTGACTGCGAGGCGCTTTGTAAATATTGTTTGCGTAAAAGTGCTCCACAAATAAAGTGTTGTGGTTATGGGGGCCAAAGTGGGCAGTGCTTCCCGTCGTCTATATATACCCTGTAGAACCGAATTTGTGTGATGAAACCAAAGTCACAGATTCGATTCTAGGGGAGTATATGGTCGATGAAAAAACTTCGATGTATTATTGATTCATTGCCATATTATGTGGGTTTTTTTCGGAGTTTGATGCGCTGTCAGACGCTACAGTGACAGAATTTATCCAGGAATGAGTGTAAATCTGCCAACACATTCCTCCTGAACAGAAGGTGGAGGGTGGAAGGAAACTCTATAGGCGTGAAGGCAACCTGATCCAAAATGTTTCACATGAAAATAAACATAATTATGAATGAGAGTGCATTTCTATTTATGTTCAGAGCAAATACCAAAACTGCTGTTTCTAAAAACGTGTCCAGTATTCCTCCAGTTGTGGCTTTTATTGCCCTGTGGGTCGTTTCTGTCTCTACATTATTGATTCCCATAGCTTCTGCTTCTGGCCAATAGGCTCCTGAGACAGTTTTTTCAAAGGGATGGGACCAGATGAAGTGATGAGATTGGTGTAACTTTTGGATGACCCCTGCTTGACAAAGACAGTCTCCATCAATTGTCCTCAGTCATTATTCTCTGCTTTTATGCCAAAGGGCTTTTTGTATCTTTTGTCAGTTTCTCTGTTTAACACCATGCCTTTAAGTCACACCGCAGCCTTAGAAACTCAGATATTTTATCCAACATAAAACGCACAGCCACTCTTCCGTTATATCTTGCATTTATTTTTATGTATTGACACCGCACCGTGGTACAGATGTTAAAAAAAAGACGTTGAAATGATGTTTTTTCTTATTTTTTTCAGTGTGATTTCTAATTTTGTTGTTTTACGCACAAATTTTTAAAAAGCAGCGTTTGCGTTTCGTCTCTTGGGTGTAATTTGGGTGTATCTTAACTTAGATAGAATTGCTTTTAGTTGTATGTTTACCCGTTTATGAACCAGCATCACCTCTATTGGCCGATCTGGTCACATGGTTCGCTAACTTTATTCAGTTGACACCAAGTAGGAGGGCTTTATGGAGGGAGGAAAAAAAGACAACTCGAGAAAAATTAGTATTTTCTACCTTCAGAAATTAATGGCCATGAGTTCGTATATGGTGAACTCTAAGTATGTGGATCCAAAATTTCCTCCGTGTGAGGAATATTCACAAAATAACTATATACCTGAGCAGGGCTCGGACTACTACAGTCCATCGCAGGACACAGAGTTTCAGCATCCAGGGATCTACCCACGGTCAAACTACACGGAGCAGCCCTTCAGCTGCAACACTGTGCAGGACTCCACAGTGCAGCCACGGGGTCATGTGCACGAGAGATCTGGCCACTCGAGTCCTTTTAGCGCACAAACTGAACGTGGGCCCCCGGTCCAAGTGGCCGGACCCCGGACTTGTGGACAGCAGCAAAACACAAAGAGCCAAAATGGGATACAAGCCAAGCAGCCTGCAATAGTTT
Organism: Ostorhinchus cyanosoma; assembly: GCA_029814465.1. Classification (NCBI taxonomy): domain Eukaryota; kingdom Metazoa; phylum Chordata; class Actinopteri; order Kurtiformes; family Apogonidae; genus Ostorhinchus; species Ostorhinchus cyanosoma. The sequence continues at coordinate 24,576,826 of JAPTYQ010000015.1, read as the reverse complement.
ACCCCTGGATGAAGAAAGTCCACGTAACTACTGGTAAGATTCCTCTCTCTTCTCTTATGGACCAACTGAGACCCGTAGTTTAGAAATCATTCAGTGTAATATTTATGGGAGTCTTTGAAAGGCCTCACCAATTACACAAGTCATAAATTTTTATAGCTCAGGAAATAGGCCGCTAGGTGAGCGCCTCAAAGCTCCTGAAAACACATATTGACCGGTTGAAATGTTGCTTAAATCTGCTGCAAATCTACTTTAATCCGGTTCAGATCAGTACTTATTTCCTGCTCTTGCCTCGGTGTGGATTTCCTTAAAGTTTGAGAGCCGCGGGCTGGACAGGCTGCTGTTGTTTGGTTGTTTTGCTTTGCATGCTGCATTGGAAACATTTGGTGACTTTGTTGTTTTTCTATCTCTTTTTTGTTTTGTTTTGTTTTCTCCCCACTTCTTTTTTTAGTGAATCCAGATTACACAGGATCCGAACCCAAACGGTCCAGAACAGCTTATACCCGGCAGCAGGTTTTGGAGCTGGAAAAGGAGTTTCATTTTAACAGGTATCTGACCAGGCGGCGACGGATTGAGATAGCCCACACTCTTTGTCTCTCCGAAAGGCAAATCAAAATCTGGTTTCAGAACAGACGGATGAAATGGAAGAAGGATCACAAACTGCCCAACACTAAGGGCAGATCTGCACCAGCCTCCAGCCATCTGCAAAGCGCTCAGAAGGACAACCAGACTGATATAACAGCATTATAGAGAGAAAGGTGACACAGACACACCTTTACGAATAAACTGTACATAAAAAAAGACAAAGGCTGCATCTGACTTTTGCATGGAACTGATGTCGTTTTTAGCCAATTTTTTTTTTTATAATTATTATTATTATTATTTAAAAATGACCATAACAGTGTTTCTGGCTCAAAAGCTGAGTCAGAAAATCAATCAGTATTCACGACTGAAAGGTTTTGCAAGTTCAGTTTTATTTTCTTCAAAGAGACATAAATTCATCAAAACCAAACTTCTTTTTTTTTTTTTTTTTGTTGGACATTAACCCCCTGAGGACATTTAATGAGCAACCTCCGCAGATTTCATGGACTTAAAGAAAGAGCTTATTTTTTTCTCATGGATTCACGATGGTTTGAGGACTGAATTATCTTTACTCAAAACAGGGAAGCCATTCGTTGAAATCACACACACAAACCGTTGTTATGATTTTTTTCCCCCTCCCCTCCTATTAAAACTCCACTTTAGACGCACAATATATAGCTATCGAAATATATACTTGAAAGCAACATTATTTGCATCGAGCACGCCAAAACAACTCAACCATATCGTTCGTTGAAATTGCAAATATCCCGATGAAATTTTTTTTTTCAGTTACACGTTTCTTTGTTACTTGTATGTTTTAACTTATTTTGTACAATAAAGCTTTGAAATTTGCTTAGCCTAAATATTATTCCCAAAAATCAAGACATTCCTGTGTGCATACTATTTCGAGTGCCCTTATAAATCTCTCCTGACATCTTTGTAAACAGTGTACATTTTCAGAGGTTCTCTCATGCCATTTGAAACTCTTTTATGAAAGATAATTTGTTCTTTGCATGGCATTAAATTGATATTGGATGTTTCTTATCGGAAATAATCAAATCCAGAGTATTTAGGAGCATAATTGTTTATTATTTTTTTTCTTTGTATGATTTTTTTACGTTATTATTTATTTGTTGAAAAAAAATTTGTACATTTTCGTATAGCACACGAACGATTTTAAAATAAAACTATTCGTTGAGCATTTATTAATCTAAAATACGTTTGGATTATTGTGCATTACTAGCATGACATAATGCAAAGTTTAGTCTTAGTTAATGTGGGAATCTTATACTTTCCATTGACGCCAAGGGGGGCTTTCACGTCACGTTTTAAGACAGATATTTCTTGTTTTATACCGTCATTGTCTTTGGACAAAAAAAGCCCAGGAGCTCTACCAGTACGAGGAGGTCTTCTTTCTGAAGTCTTCACGAGGAGAGGCTTGAAAAGGTATTTCAACCGAAGGTCGACAAAAGCAGCAGTGGCAGGTTCATCCAGGGGACACATTTCAGCCGCAAGGACTGACCTCCGCACCCCTGACCCGCCGGACAAGCTGCATTTTCTCTTCTGGGCGCTTTGGTTCGGAGGGTTTTTCCACAGTTAAAAAGTTAAAGCATTTACATTAAAGTCAGAGCCTGAATTCCATGTTGGCGCAAACCCCCAAAAGGTTCTGATTTGTGCATATGTCTCATGTCAATATGCAGTCTTTTTGGTTTTATTTTTGTACATGCTTTTTACCTTGTATTGTGCATTGAGATGTGAGAAGTATATTGGAAAAAAATAAAGATTTCTACTGATTATGCATTTAAATGGTTGCAAAGTATACTTCATCACCAGATTTAAAAAAAAAAACAAAAAAAAAGCATTTGATATCATATGTGTATTATTTATTTTCCAAAGAAAAAAATATTTTTGGCTGGGAATGTAATTTTTACTAGTCAATTAAACTACTCAGAATTTCAGTAGATATTGTCTTTTTTTCCTTACAAAAGAGTCACTTTTGGTGGAAAAAATAAAGTTTTTTTTTTTTGGTGGCAACAAACACGTGGAGCCATATGGACAAAGATCCACAAATGCACCAAATGTTCGCTGCGTGGGTAAATTCAGTCTATTATTCCTTATCCTGCAGAATAAATCATGCATATCCTTTTTCCCCCAAAAAACCCCCAGTAAAAAACAGTATTTAGCATAATTTTTACCTATGACCATTTCAGAGACTGTGCGCCCTGCGTAAAAATATATTCCATAATGCTCCTAAACATGTTTCGTAAACTACTGAATGTTTTTTCGTCATTTTGTTCACTGAAAACCACTTAAAATTGTGAGAAAACAAGAAAAACTGACAATGTGGAACACACACCATGAGTGTAACACAGTCATCACATGAGGCTTTATTATAAAACAAACAGACGAAGTTTAAAGACGTAGCTGCAGTCAAAGTGACAAAGAAAAACGGATTCCAAAAGTATGAGTCCTGCTCCAAAACCAGAGAAAAAAACCCTCTGTAATCAGCTTCTACTGAAACATGTCATAGACTGAAACATGGAGACAAATGTGTTAAATCCTGCTCCAAAAATCAGAGGAAAACTCGATAATCGGATAGAATCTAAACATGCAGTCACACTGAACAATGGATCACTCTGGGTCCACATGAAACCTGATCGTGGGTCATAAGTTGTGGTTTTATTGGAGATCACCCACTGTAACACTGACCTCCGACCTTCACATCACACAATCAAGTCTGATCAAAACAAAAGGGACTTTACATGTGGAAAGACTATCTCCATGTCCATATAGTCACTAGTGTTTTTTTTTTTTTTTATTCCCTGTGACCAATGATCCCCACGGTGCACATGCAGCACAGAGTCGTGCACTGGCGCTCGTGTTTGTGTGTGTGTGTGTGTGTGTGTACGAATATGAGCGCGTGTCATGTGGATTCAGAGAAAGCAGTGGGGACAAAGTGATGCTACCAATCCACGGTCCTGCCATAAGTGATCTGCACATAGATGCTGAGGGGCACAGGGAGAAGAACAGGGGTGATGGGTGGGTGGGTGTGTGTGTGGGGGGGGTAACTAACAGATAACTAACAAATACACTAATGCACATCACTTATTATGTGACTGAATATAAACTAGTATATGCTCATTTATTATTTCAAACTTATTTATTATGACACTGAAATCGGAACTCTTAGTGTGAATAGTCAAATTCAAATCATTCTAACACCTTTCTCCCAGGCAATTATCAGGTCAGAGCAGCCCTACTACGTACAGCGTGTAGCCACACTGACCTACATGTCTGAACAGCAATAAATGGGAGCCAAAGGCAGTGCCATTTTCAATGACACTGCACCCAGTGCAGGAATACAACGTCGTTGCTCTCCATCCGGCCATATTTGATTTCCAGCTGTTTTCGCAGAAGCCTCTCCGAGCCAGACAACCCCCCTAAGATATATTAAAGTGCGCTGTCTGCATTCAGAGATATAATCCAGAGACTATACCACTCCGCTCTCTATTCTCGACCACGTGATTGTCTAAATAATTAATGCAGCACGTCCCCCTAGAAACACGGCGTCGTCATTAATCGCAAGGACTCTATCAGACTTGAAAACTGAAGAGATCCCCCAAGAAAATAATATCCGATACCCGGCGCAACTGTAGCCCCGCACTTTAGCCGCACATCCGAACCGATGGATGCTTGGGTAGGTAAATATTTCAGCATTTTTCATGTTGCCTGAGCTGCTAAATGACGATATCAAATGTCGTGATATTTGATAAATTGCTCCGTTTGATGTGTGCGCTCTGAGCTGTATTGTATGGGCTATGGCTAGTGTCTGAATGCATGGATCTGCTGGAGAAAAGACACCAGCAAAGACAGGATTTAAGGGGGTTACTGATGGTCATATTTTATGAGAGGGATTAATATTATGGATGATAAAAAAAAAAAATTAAAAATAGAGCAGGAGCGTATATTTTTGGGTGCATGCTCTAAATAAATGCTCTTTCGGACAAGTGCTTCCTCTATATATACATTTATGTATAAAGGGCCTGATTCCCATTGAAACATTTGAATTAAAAAACAGAGAGAGAAGAAAGATAATAATACCAGCATTATTAAAATGTGTCTTGTTTGTTAGGCAGAATTAAGAAAAATCTCCAGAGTGTGTGTTTGCTGTGCAGGAGTCATCACAGGTTACTGCTTCTTCATCCTTTGTGGATTTCTAATGTTTTTATTGTTAGTGGGGGATGATCTGAATGGGATTTGTGAGAGTCGTGGAAGTTTGGGCAGGCTGACAGTTCTGCCTCCTTGTAAATCATTCTCAGTAATTCCTGAAAGGGTGCGAGGCTGTTGGGGGGCCGGGCGAAAACTGTAAATCTTTCACTTTTATTGCCCTCTGAACATATGCTGCGACGATACAAGTCCTGCTCCATCCACAGATAACCCACCGCTCAAGTACCCGACGGTCTCTGCGGCTCCAAATCCTCTTCTTCCAATCCATTCTGCTCCCTCCAAGTATTTATTTATTTATTGGCTCCATCGCTGTGCATTTATCATTATTATTATTTTTTTTCTTCTTCTTCGTCTTCTTCTGTGATTGATAATGAAAGCAATGCAGGATAAGTCTTCCAGCTACCACTCTTTGTGTGTGAGGACAGACACAACATAGAAAAGATGAATAATATGTTTTATTTCAATACAATCCAGGCACAGTTTAGAGGAAAAAATAGGTCATTTATTTCAGAAATTACACTTAAAATACGCTAAAAAGAAACAGAAAGTATGGCATGATCTTTCTCTAATATTATATTATATTATATATAATCTTACATTTTATGGGTGATTTAGTCTCAGTTTGCTTTTTGCTTTTTTTTTTACATGGAGCTGAAATTTCTGCTATTGGGCAAAAATGGTGTAAAATCTAAAATGCTGTATTTGCCATTAGGAAATGAAAATACATGTAGTCTACTTGTTCTAAGTGTCTTTCTGGTGCATATAAAGCGTTAATCATGATGCCTAAACAATCACATATCTGCCAGGGTTTAATACTGAGGTGCAGGCGGGTTACAATGCATACAGGAGGATATAAAAAGAAATAGGCAGTGGAACATTTTCACACAGTTCAGATGAGGAAATAAACGCCACCCTTTATCAAAATGGATTGGTGAGGTAAGGCTTGGTTGAAGAAGGGAACAATCACGTGAACAAATATGCCTTGTATCTTAAGGCACTGCCTTTATTTGTCATCATAAAGCTTCCGAAACACCAAAAATCCTAATGTTAGCTCCAAATCTGTATAGGCCTATGCGTTTCTGAATTCCTGTATATATCAATTGGTGATTGATTGGTAGGATTTTTTTTTTCCTGGAATAAGGATACCTTGTTCGCTTTTTATTGGTAGTTGAATGCGAGTCCTTCCAATCTTTCGGGAATACTGTCTCCACTGGTATATGGAAATGTCTGAAAAACAGCAAGATCAGGTTTAGGACAGCATTGTCTACAGACAAAGGGTGAAGGATTTATGCTAGAGACTGCGTGGAAAGAAACTGAGCCTGAGTGGAGCTGGTATATGATGAATTGATTCACAGGTAAGGAATTGCATGGCAGAAAGCAACCTTTAACTACGGGTTAATAGAATGCAAGGAAATATATGTGATTTATTCCATCCGTGGATGTGATGCTTGTTAATGTCGCTCTCGCCGGTGACCGTTCGGATCTGGAGTCCACGTCCACCTCCTCAAAAAGCACATTCCTAATTTGGAGAAAAAGCGCGTCCAAATATTATCGACAGATTGAGTCTAAAGTGTTCCAGCTTTTTTCAGCTGATTTTCCGTTTCGACCAAAACCGGCTCCAAAGAAGAAGTAGGAGAGGAACTTTTCTTTTTGACTCTTGGATCGTAAATCACATTAATTTGTTGTCTTATCGTCACAGTGGCGTTTGCCGTGATTTATGTGGTTTCAACTTTATGGCTTTGTTAACCTGCAACGTTATATTATACACGAATTCATATTGGATATTTGAAAGGATTGTGCTGGATTTGGAATGAGAACAAGGTTTATACTTTTATTTTGCAAAATACTATTTGGGCAGCATGTTTTATAAGCCTTCTGTTTAACTTGTATTGGTTATCTATATTTTCTGTGCCATTTTTTTTATTTCTTTGGTGTTGGATTTATTTCAATAGCCACTGGTCGTATATTCAGATTAAACATGCTTATTATTTAGTCGATTACTTCACATTTCAGCTGTTTCTTACCAGCATGGAAATGTTTTCTGTTTGATTTCTACACTATGAGCGACATTTTTTAAGCGTTTGCATCGCTGTTGTGCGTCTTTTCAGAACACTATTGCATTTCTGATCAAATGAACAAAAAGAGCATTTTTGGAAAGCGCTTTATGCAATAGAAGACAACGAATTTAAATGGAAATGCACATTTTAGCGACGGAAAATAGGAGTAGCTCAGTTTGGAGCTGCTTTTTAAAAAACATTTCTAATAATAATAAACGAATGAAAGGTTGTTCACACGCAGACTTTAACATTATTCAGTGGGATAAAGAGGAGAGCTGATTACGTGGGATAATAACACTCCACAGTGAGTCCGGCCATTGTGTGGACCAAACTTACCGTAACAACGCGTAGGCGAAAAACACAGTTGTGTGAAAAGAGGACCATGTCTGGTACTAGTGGCCCAGTGCGCAAAAAGCACTTCAGGCGCAGACTATCGAGCAGCTTTAACAAATATTCCACATCGGAGGAATCCTAAATGTCCAGCTCATTTTTCCAGACATTATCCTGAAGCGCAGAGAAGAAAAGCTGCAGGTTTTCACTCAGTTTAAGGCTCTACTTTTGTCGCCGTCGGTCGAGCATCTTCTCCTCTGGGTCAGTCTCCGCTGAAAAGATGCTTAGTTCACATTTGGTTCTACTTGAAGCCAAACTGCTCGTTGTTCATTAAACTTTGACTTAATACTGAATGACCCAAAGGTCAACTAAAAAGCTTATGACTGCTAAATATTTGCCCTGGCTCTTTGTATAAAAAAGTGCACATGCAGGACTTTTTCCACAGTGGAGGCAGGGACTGGAAGGAATATCTGCTCCTATAGTTTCAGTCCTCACATTAAAATCTAGAAAAAGAAAGAAATAAAGGAATAAATAAAACGAAAATTACGCGTATAAATATTATACACTTAAAATTGAGTTTTTGGCTTAAAATTTCCAAGCTTATTCGTTTAAAATAATACTAATAATTACCTAATTATTATAATAATCTTTTTTGGGAGAGATGCATTTATTTTCATTTATTGTATTTATTCTCTTGCAGGTCGAGGAGGGAGCAGTGATGAATGCGTGAGGAATATAAAACAGATTTGCGCAGATTTCGGTGAGTAACATTGTTTTAATGAAGCGAGTGGACAACGCGGCCTACTGCTAACGAGGTGAAAGGGTGATTTGTTATTAGCGCTCGCTGTGTTTCACGGGAGACTTAAATCACGAAAACAGACATGAGGGATGACTACATTTTTAACTTAGCCTGTACGTGTAATTATTTGTGGAAGGCACAGAGTCCCATTTCACTGTGCCCTGTTTTCTACAGCAGCAGTGCCACCCGAATAAAACCTATAATGAGCACAGGAAAAACTTCACAGGATCCAATTTTTCAAAAGAAATAATAATAATTAAAGAAAAAAAACAACAACAACATAACAGGTGGTAATACAGATTTTACATTTACAGATGAAAAGCATGCAAAGATGTAAAATTAGGAAGAATTTCACCAATTTATCCCACGATTTCCACATTTTAAGCCAGTTTAGAAGCGCCAGCGTTTTTTTTCAAGTGCAAAATAAATAAATAGATAAATAAATAAATAAAAATTGCCTCCAGTGTGTCGGTGCGGTGTTTGGCTGCGGACGCGCAAAACCAGAATGGAGGCATCATTTATAAACCGACCCTTGTATGAGAGAAGCCGCCGAGTATGAAATTCTTTCCCTTGCCTTCCTCCTACGCTTAGTTTTACACTTCTGAGGGCTGCAAGTCTTGAGGAGTGTTTTGCTTTTCATTCCTCTCTGAGGCCGTTTACAACCATAACATTTGCGGTCATAAATTTCGCCGCGGTCCACACTGACAGGTGCAATTGTTATGCACGGCGCAAACTGCACCTCCTTAAGCCACCAACATACAGTAGAGGCCCTTTGATATTTATGTTTCAACTTCTCACACCAGTTTTACCTTCATGGAACTAAATATAGATGAAAAAAATATCCATTAAAGTATTTTATAATCTGTGCGTAAAAGTACAACGTTCAGGAAAATTGAATATTTTTTAAAAAAATTTATTGAACAAGAAATCACATAAAACGAGTAAAAAAAACAGAAAATGTGCTCATTAAGACAAAGATTAAGACAAATGAAATATCAAATCCCACCCCCATTCAGTAAATCTCCCTCTCTTTCCTAAAACCACTCCCTTCTACCTCAGTCACACACAAACATACCCATCCCTCATACACACACACACACACTCCTATATAGAGCCAATAATCTCAAATATTAACATTAATAACAGAGTAGTGTAGTATTTGTGTCTTCTTGTGCCCATGTGGTATAAAGTGCGCGCGCGCCTTGGTGGGCTATATTTCTGTTGCAAGGGAAACAATGCATGACGGGCTTTGTCAGGCCTCGTGATTAGTCAAAAGGCTATTGTGTGTATGTGTGTCAAATGCTGATTCAGCTTATTTCTGAGGGACTCCTAAAGCCTCCCGGAGGGTCCTTTTAGCGCAAGTTAAACTTTAACTGTTTTGTGCCAGAAATGAGTCAGACGGCTCGGATGTGAAGCCGGGAGATACATTACTGTAACACACGGTCATTTCTAATTTAATAGCTGCTGTAGCCTATAGCAACCTGAATGATGGCTCTTGTAGTAAACAGGAACTGCATCACCTGCTGTATTGTGGATTGTTTTTTTTAAAGTAGTGGTAGTGAATCCTTAACTTTAGAGATGTTGGAGACGCGCAGGCCTTATTCATGTGCCCAGATGAGGCTCATTTATTTCTCTTTATAGGTCACAGACTGGAGCGACGGTGGGAGACACCAATCACGTGAAAAAACAACACCCATGCCATTGGATAGAGTTGCACTGGCTTATTGGCTTTGAATCCACAAAATGCAGAAAGCAACATATTACGATAACGCTGGACTTTTTGGAGGCTACTCTTACCCCAAACCAGACTCGTACAACTACGGCCCCTCTCATCAGTCCTACACTACTTCTAACATTGAGAATGACTACCAGGGCTCAGTCTGTCCCATCCAGACCTCCACTGTCCGGCCACCAACTCTCAAAGACAGTGACCTGAACGGAGACTGCATGCGTCAGAGCAGCAGTCAAAGCAACAGCAGCAGCCAGGCGACCAGTATTGGGGAGCAGCAGGCCCCCCCACTGTCCGCATCCTCCCCCGGATCCAACAGCTCCACATCCCAGAAGAAGAAGTCCCCATCCAACAGCGCTTCCAGTACTAGCACACCGGTCATCACCAAGCAGATCTTCCCCTGGATGAAGGAGACCAGGCAGAACTCCAAACAGAAGAGCAACAACTGCACAACCGCAGGTAATCATCATGATAAGGTGGGAGTGGGCGGGGTGGGGTGGGGTGAGGTGGGCGCGTGGAGCAGGGCCTTGTTGTGGTTAGAGTTCTGCTGGCTAATGAATGCTCCTGTTCAAATAGGTCATAAGAAGCTATAAGGTATTTGTGTTTGTTCACAGGTGAGGTGAGTGATGAAAAGAGCCCACCGGGACCTGCATCCAAACGGGTCAGAACTGCTTACACTAGTGCGCAACTTGTGGAGCTGGAGAAGGAGTTTCACTTTAACCGGTACCTTTGTCGCCCTAGAAGAGTGGAAATGGCAAATCTGTTGAATCTCACCGAGCGCCAAATAAAGATCTGGTTTCAGAACAGGAGGATGAAATACAAAAAGGACCAGAAGTCTAAAGGGATCGCGCACTCTCCTCTGGGACACTCCCCGGACAGGAGCCCACCTCTGAGTGGCCCAAATCACATTGGATACTCTGGGCAGCTCCAAAACGTGAGCAGCCTCAGCTATGACGCGCCCTCACCACCTTCGTTTGCCAAACCACAGCAAAACATGTACGGTTTGGCGGCGTACACGGCACCCTTGGGTGGCTGCATCCCGCAACAGAAGAGGTACCCGGGATCCGAGTACGAACACCACGGCATGCAGAGCAATGGCAGCTTTGCCAACGCCAATTTGCAAGGCAGCCCAGTTTATGTGGGTGGGAATTTTGTTGATTCCATGCCAGCCTCGGGCCCCATGTTCAACCTCGGCCATCTTCCCCACCCCTCATCCACCAGTGTGGACTACAGCTGTGCCGCTCAGATCCCAGGAAACCACCATCATGGACCCTGTGATCCCCATCCCACATACACAGACCTCACCTCTCACCAAGCGTCTCAGGGAAGGATTCAGGAAGCGCCTAAACTCACGCATTTGTAATATGTGGTTGCCGTGCGTGGATGTGTTTGTGTGTGCGTGTGCGTGCGTGTGTGTGTGTGTGTGTGTGCGTATGTGTGTGCCAAAATTATGTTGCGCTCTTTTTATTACCTCACTAGTCTAATAACTACACTCCAAGCGAGTCGTGTGTATTATTACAGTATTATTGATATTACTATTAATGCTATTGTGTAATTATTTTCTAAATAATACAGCTTTGTCCATTTCTCTTGAATATTTGAGGATGCGCAGAGGCAGACACGCCTGGTGGTCAGTTGTTCCTTTTATTTTATGGTTTTTTGTTTTGTTTTGTTTTTCTTTTCTCAAGTGCAATGCGCAATTTTTTAACTAAATATTTCATGCCGTTACTTGAAGGTAAGTCTTGTAGTTCACGAAAGTAGATGCTCATCTTTAGAAAGAAGTACCTTTAGGAAAAAAAAAAAATTGTCTGTTTGTCAGGATTTCATTTGTTCCACATGAGCATCCGATTTATTTATTTCCATTAATTTTTTATTTTTGCATAATCTTTCTTACTAGCATATATCCTATTTATTATTTAATTACTTTTGTATTGCACATTATTTATCGTTTATATGCGAGTATTTATAAGTGTGGAGTTTGTTTGTTTTTTGTAAGATTGGACAGATCAGTGCACTTGGAAGTTGTGGGCAAAACAGGGTTTGAAAAATGCTAGACTCGCAGTGTATTGTTGAAAAAGAGCATTTCTAATTGTAAACCTGGGATAAATGGGGCATTTTATAGTGTATAAACACCACTATATGTCCATGGTTAATCTTGTGTCAAACCTTAAGCAAAACGTAGACTATCGAAGTATCAAATATTATACACACCAGCATGTCATTTTGTGTAGTCCATTGCTATTTTTTATTTGTCTTCCATTGTTATTTCATTCAGTTGGATATCCATAAATTTATGAAACCCTAATGATATTGAAATGTTATATTTTATTGTGTTTAACATTTTGTAAATAAAGTGCTCAAACTTGTATTTTTTTATTGCATTTTGTTGACTTTGTAGAAACACTGCAAGGGGGACGCACTCATTTATTATTATTTATTTATTTATTTATTTGTATTATTTTAATTTGTCATTTAGACGCAGCTCCCAGTGAAACTGTCAGGTAACAGTACAGGAGTTTTTATTGACTCACTGCTCTACTGTACAGTCCAAACAGGGGAAGCAGATCAATAATTAGACACCAGGATATCTAAAACTCATCAGACGGCTCTATGCTTCCAATGCAAAGTGCATTTCAGCGGAATAAAAGGCTCTGGAGATTATTGATGTATTATTGGTACGAGGAGACTGGATGTGCGCTTATTGCATCTTCAACATGTCACGGATCTTTCTTTTTCTTTCTTTTTTTCTTTTTCTTTTTTTTTTTTTTTACACTCGGACACATGATTATCCTCCTTTCTGAGAATAAACTATTTTAGAGGTAGATGTAATTGATTCTCACTATCATTTTCCATAGGGACATATTTCATTGATGTGTAAGGTATAGGGCAGATTGGGCACAATTAAAGCCAAAGGGGGGGAGAGGGGTGGTGGTGGTGGTGG